>ML811360.1:39751-132705 GCA_009831015.1 Picea engelmannii | reverse complement strand
TTGGTTTTCTCTTTTCTTTCTTTGAAAACCTTAGGTTACTTTGTAGAGACCAGCTATTGTATAGTCTTAAGAAAACATGAGTGCATTCAGAGATCTTATTATGAATTTCTTCATTCATTAGATGTCTATTAAGCAGTAATTCATTGCAGTAAATAACAAATAAACCAACACACACGAGTAAGACACATGAACACCAGGATTTAAGGTGGAAACCCAAATCGGGAGAAAACCACTGCTGCCGTTGTCTCTGTCTTCAATAATTATTATTAAGAAAACGTTTTACAACATTGTACTAGTGCAAACTCTTACTAGTACGCAGGCTTCTACCTAGAAGGCTCCAACCTTCTCTCGTTTACCAGCCTTTCCTGGAAGGGAGCTTCAACCCCCTGAAGATAACATCAGTTTCTACTGGTAGGATGCTTCTACTGAAGGCTTTAACCCTCAGACTCGCTGCTGATCGCGTTTCATCAATTTTCACACTGGATCAGGCAGTTTCAACCCTTGTACATTTGTCAGCAGACATATTTTGCCCAAAAATTTAGAATATCAGCAATAACCCAGACTTCAATATGCATTCAACATCCTTCGTCAGAGATCCTAACCTTCATATGCATCTTTAATGTGAATGACCCGTATTTATATATATACTTCCCCCTTTTTTTTTATTGATCAGTAATAATATGTGTTGCTGAGCAGTTCAGATCTATAGTAACTTACCCAAATTCATTGTAGATCTGCCACCCAACTGCTACAATGAGGTTCCTCTCACTTCAAACTTTTCTACCACCTGCACAAATGACCTCAGCGACCTGTAGATGTGCCTACTATCAGAAAAATGGCCTCTATATCCTCCAAAAGGGACCCCTGCAACCTATCACCATCCTTACCATCCTTACCGTCCTACTTTGCTTCTTCAGATCACCTGTAGAAAGGGCATCGACCCCTTCTTAAGCCCATGGGTCAAGGAGCCGTTCAACGCTCATCGGGTCCCATATTTATTGCTCGGGGGAAATCGGGCTCCTTTTTAAAAAATTTGAATTAAACCTACACACGCCTTTTTAAATCACGTTTCGGCATTCCATACGCTAGCCCTCCTGAGCTTAGCTCCCGGTCAACGTGATCGTCACACCATGACCACAACCTTAACCCATCGAGGCTACGAGGTTTGTGATGCCTCAACGCATACACCCGCGGGATTCCCGATCGTCCAAATCCCAACGCTCCTTTGAAGGAAATCAATGGTCCAAATCTCATTCTTGCTCTAACGGCTGCAATCAAATCGCGAAATTGCATATTGCGATTTCGGAGTTTTCATTGTCAAGTGAATTGAACATTTCAAAGTCCTGATCCCCGATTCCCGATACTCTGTTGACGTCACTCATGGTTTGACACGTGTTAGATATTGCCACGTGTCACTCTGATTCGTGACTTTCATGTGCTTGAAGTTTTGAATCTGCCTGACACCTGTCATTACCTGGTTGTGCCACGTGTCTCTATCTGACGTGAGTTGGATCGACAGTCTAGATCACATTTTGATCTGACGGTTCAGGGTCAATCGGGATTTCTTTCATCGCGATTTTGGGGTTTCTGTTGTAATTGAACACGGGACTCATGAAACTTCGATTCCCGATTCTCCGATGAGAAAAACTCTGACGGCGCTCGATCCTTGGCCACCTGTCCTTGCAGATGGACGATTCCTATGGGATTTCAAGAATTTCGATGTCTCGACTCACTTGTCATCGGGATCCCCGATTTCTCGATGGCCAATATCCTGATGCCTCACCAGAATGCTGACACATGTCCTGCCCAGATCAACAACTAGGATTCTCTCTCCAATATCCCGATGACTTGTCCGGTATTTCTCCTCTACATAGTAGGACTTAACCCCTGCACGACTCTTACAGATCCGACGGATGTCGGGTTTTCTTCTCATATCCTACAGCTCAAATCTGTTCTCCCTCTCTGCGTTCCTCCTGAGGCTTAATCTTCGTGTACCTTCTGCAGATCCGGTGACTGACGGGTATCTGCTTCCAATCTAACGGCTCAGATCACTTCTTCTGCATGCCTACTCCTGCGCTTAACCTCTACGCAGCTTCTGCAGATCTGACGGCTGTCGGACACCCTCTTCAGCGATCATACGCACCCATCCAAAACTCAACCATACACTGATTTTCTTACATGAGAACTCTTGTTCTTCCTTTGTTTCATCCTTTTCCATCAATGATGATATTTCCAACAAGGATTGTGCATGGAAAAAGGAAAGAGGGTAGAGCCGTCGATTGAAGAGGACAAATGTCAGCATATATTCCATTCCGGAAGATATCCAGTCAACAATAACATGGTTTGAGAGTTGAATCTCCCGGACCCCGGATCATGAAGGAAACCTCAACCGTTGATGGAGGAAGGAGATATTTGGTCTGCAGACTTGAGAGGATAGATATGAACCAACCATTCAAGAGCACCGTCAAGATCATGAGATCGACGTTCATGCTCCATTACGGGGCTAGAACATGCTCGAGCCTTAATTTTTCATGAGCGGGCCGCAATTGAAACCATGGTTTTGGAGAAAGGACGCATGGAGGCTCATGGTGAATTACAGGGTGAAAAGTAGTTTGGTTTAAACCACCTTTGGAAGCACTCACAATTGCTTGGTCACATGAAGCTCATATCCCAAGGTCATATCGTGAAATGGAGCTAGTGCTCACTAGACAGAAATCGAGAAGCACCTTTTGGATAAGCGCTTGGTCATTGTCAGTGGTCACGCAAAGGAAGGGGCTTAGAAGCCTAAGAAGACATAGTTGACTGGATATAACTGACAGAGAATATGAAGAGTCTCAACTTCTAGAGAAGATAAGGAACCTTAACATAACGACCACTGATGATGAAATCACAGGGAACAAAACCGCCAGAGAAGATGAAGAGTTGCCATGATGATCAGGAGATGACTCGATGTGAGAAAAACATGCAGAAAAAAAAAGTGAAGTGATTCTACTGTCGAGATATGCAGGAGTGAGGAAGAGCTTCATTGAAAAACCTGAAGGGAAGAACAAGGATGATGTGAAGAGCATGTAGAGGTACTGTGCATGAAGGATGCAAAAGGTGCACAGAGAGTATAAAAGCGTAGAACATAGAAGAGATGGTTGCTACTGTTGAGAGTGATTCATGTGGGTAGAAGCATGCAGTGTGTAGGAGAATAAGTGTAGAAGAAGTAAGGATAAAAAATGCATATCTGAGAGAAGAAAAAAAATCACAGGAGACGCGAGGTGAGAGACACTGATGCAGTCAGAGTAGAGCAGTGTAGTAGAACAATGATGAGACTAGTCATAGATAAATGTTGTATCACTGTCATAAAGTTGTAAAAAGAAAATATTAATATTTCAGGGTGGAAGGGAGGTGCTAGGGAGGATCGGTGTTCTCAGAGTTTCAAGTGGGTTCTTGAAAAACAGGGAGTTGTAGCTTCCATCTGGTTGCAGCTAGAAAAACCAGGGTGGCAGGGTGGTGCAAGGGAGAACTATTGCTCTCTGTTATACAGGTCAGTGCCTGTGTGACTGGAATTTGGTGCTTCCATCCAGTTGGTGTTGGAACACTTAGGGAGTTGGTTCTTCCTTCTAGTGGGTGCTAGAGAAACCAAGGAGTTGGTGCTTCCTTCTAGTGGGTGCTAGAGAAACCAGAGAGTTGGTTCTCTCATCAAGTTGCAGCTTGCAAAATAGAGGTGGTAGCCTCACAATGAGTTGGTGCTCATAAGAATGATAATGTACAGAAAATAAAGATTACTTATCATATCAAGAAGAAGAGGTTTTTACCCTTTATGGGTTTCCTCAGGAAATATCTGTCTTTGTATATTTCATGTGTGTGATTGATGTTGAATGTTCTATTGCTTACCTCCCTGCATTATTGTAATTGTCATTGAGTGCTCTGTAAAGATTTTAAAATAAGCATAGTTGTTTAAGCACGGTAATAACTGATTCACCCTCCCCCCCCCCTCTGTTGTCCAACACAATAATATGGTTCATACGTTTGGCTTGTCCATCGGTTTGAGGGTGGTAACTAGTACTAAAGTTCAACTGAGTTTCAAGACCCGCAAACAATTCTTTCCAAAAACTTGAAGTAAACTTAACATCCCTGTCAGAAATTACCTTCTTTGGTATTCTATGTAATCTAAAAATTTCTTTCATAAAAATTTATGCAATATGAACAACCTTGTAAGTAGATTTTACAGGTATAAAATGTGCAAATTTACTTAACTTGTCCACCACTACCATAATTGAATTATGTTGTTTTTGAGTTTTTGGAAAACCTGTAATAAAATCCATTGATATTACTTCCCGTTTCCATTCTGGTCTAGGGAAAGGCTGCAATAAACCTGTTGGATGTTGATGTTTTGCTTTTACCCGTTGACATTCTAAACACTTTGACAAATAATCAACTGCATCAATTTTCATATTAAGCCAATAAAACTGTTTTCTTAGTGTTGAAATAATTTTATGATATCCAATATGGTCTGAATAAGGATTTTTATGGATTTCATTAAATATTATAAATTTTAAATCCATCGAATTTGGTATGTAAATTATGTTTTTGAACTTCAAAATTTCTTCTTGGTCGATTTTGAAGTCTATCATGTTTGTTTCTTCTTCACCTTTCAACATTTTTTCTTTTATTTTTGCATACTCTTCGTTCGTTTTACTTGTAGATATGATTTTTTCTTGGAGATCGTTGTCAGATTTACTCATAATTATTTCATAGATACCACCTATCCTTCTATTAAATGTGTCTGCAACTTTGTTTTCCTTACCCTTAATATGTTTGATTTCAAAATCAAATTCACTTAAAAATTCAACCCACCTTGTTTGTCGTGCATTTAATCCTTGTTGATTCAATAAATACTTTACACCATTGTTGTCTATTAAAAAAAAAAAACTTCCTTACTATTAAGTAACGACGCCATATTTTTAATGCATGAATAAGAGAAGCTAACTCTAAGTCATGTGTCACATAGTTTCATTCGTGATCCTTTAACTTTATTGATTCACAAGCAATCACATGTACTTCTTGTGAAAAAATTCCACCTAAACTTTCCTTGCTAGCATTGATGCATATGGTGAAATATTTATAAGGGTCAACGAATTCAAGGGCAATAGTTAATCGTTTATTTAACTCATTGAAACTTTCCTAGCATTCTTGTGACCAAATGAACTTTACCCCCTTTTTTCTGTAAGGATGTAATAGGAAAAAAAATTGGAAAAATTTCAATGAACCTTCTGTAATAACATATTATCCCCATGAACGATCGTATTTCTGCCACATTCGTGGATCTAGGCCATTCTACATTTTCCTTTATCTTTTCTGGATCTACTTATATCCCATCCTCAGAAATAATATGTCCCAAGTATTGTATCTTTTCCTGATAAAAGTCGCACTTGATAAACTTTGCGTACAACTGATGTGCTCATAATGTTTGTAGTATTATTCTTAGATGTTCTTCATGTTCTTCTTATGTTTTTGAGTAAATCCGAATATCATCGATAAATATCAAAACAAACTTATCTAAATACTAACTAAATATGTTGTTCATTAAGCACATGAAAGTTGTTGGTGTGTTTGTGAGTCCAAACGAAATTACCACAAATTCATAGTGTCCATATTATGTTTGGAAAGTTGTTTTGTTAATATCCTCATCCTTAATTTTGATTTGATGATAACTAGATCTTAGATCAATCTTAGAAAATACTTTATCCCCTCTCACTTGATCAAACATATCATTAATTCTTGGTAGGGGATGCTTATTTTTTATAGTCATTTTATTTAGCTATCGATAATCAATGCATAAACGAAATGTCCCTTCCTTTTTTTAACAAACAAAACTGGTGTTCCCCATGGTGATACACTGGGTCTAAAGTATCCTTTATCTAATAATTTTTATATTTGAATTTTAAGTGTTGCATGAAATTGCAAGTAGTCAATGCTCCCCTGTGTATCGTGAGAAGGGACTAATCGCCTCTTATGGATCATTGAAATCTGGCGATGGTGAGTTTACCAATCACCTGCGGGTTTTGGTCTAATGACAATCGTACTACCGAAAAATGGTATCAGAGCTAGAGGTCATGAGTTCGATACACACTCGACTCGTGTTGAGGGGGAGATTATTTCATGAAATTGCAAGTAGTCAATGCTCCTCGGTGTATCTTGACAAGAGACTAATCACCTCTCGTGGATCCTTGAAATCCGGCGGTGGTGAGTTTACCAATCACTTGTGGGTTTTTGTCTAATGAAAATCGTGCTACTGAAAAAGGGTTATGGGCCCACCATGCTTCCGCTGCGCTCTGATACCAATTGTTGAACACATCACCCACACTAAGAGGGGGGAGGGTGAATTAGTGTGTGGACTTTTATAACTTTTCTTCTTGCAAGTTATAAGTTAAAACATAATTGCACATATTAAGAATAATCAAATCATAATCACATTGGACAGAAGAGATACCAGATGTTTGTATAAGATTTTGTATAATTTACATGTATATATGTGAATATAGTAATAAGGATTTTCCCAGCACTGACTATTTTGTTTCAGCACCAACTGAAGTAAGGAGCACCAACTCTTAGGAGAGCACCAACTCTCAAGAGAGAACCAACTCTCAAGCAAGACCCAACTTGCCACAAGACCCATCTTGCTGATAGAACGCAGTCTATCCAACTAGAGTTCATATAGTAGTTCAACCGACTCTAGTAGCAGTGATCCATTATATAATCAACTCTATCTCATGATCATAGGTATACCATAAATTATCATCACCACACTTCATCTTCTCTTTGAAATTCGTGCCTTCTTCACTTTAACGTCCCTCTGATATTCATGCCTTCTTCGCTTCTTCTTCCTGTTGATATTCACAGACCTTAGGTTTAAATCCACCTCATTCACTGCACAAGCCTCATCTCCAAGTGAACCAATCATGGTTGTATTTATACTTGTTTATTCTCAAAAATTGTTTAAGTTATTGGGCCAACTTGTGAAACAAGTTATAACTAACTTGTTCATTTACAACAACTTTGGGACCACCAGAGATCATTTTTTTGGGTCTTCAACTTTAAACCTGACATCTCCTTTTACTTTCATAAATCGATCACAAGTATGGATCGATTTCCTTTGTCTTTGCGATAACAGAAATCAACACTTCCTTCAAACCATGTTCATATGATCATAGGCATAGAACCACATGCTTATCAATTTAAGTGACACATTACATTATTCCCTTTAAATCTCTTTACCATATGACCAACGCCGGTGACCTCATGTGACCACGTGATTGTGGGCGTGACCAAAGGTGGTTTGAAATCAAACTACGTTTTGCCCCACAATTTACCTCGAGCCTCCACATGTCCTTTCTTCAAAACCATTGTTTCGATTGTGGCCCACCCTCAATTTATTAAAGTTCACGCACCTTCAATCCCCACAATGCGACGAGATTGTCGATCTCACGATCTTGACGGTGCTCCTGGACTGACGATTCAGATTTGTTCTTTCAATCTCTGTGGATCAGATCAAGCCTTTCTAAATCAACGAATTTGATTTATTTCGTGATCTTGGCTTCGGGAGTTTCAACTCTCGAACCCTTATTTCCTCCATACATCAATCTTCTAGAGTCGATGATCTGCAGACACCTATCCTTCTCAATCATCAACTAGATCAATGGTCTCGTGTCCCCTTTCTCGATCAACGATCGAGATCTCCTTCAGGTCTCCAGACTTCAGAGATTTCAAATCTCAACCCCTTCTTTCCTTCGTACGTCAATCTTCCAGAGATGACAATCCACTGACGCATGTCCCTTTCGGATCAAGGACTGTGATCCTTTCGCGTATCCGGACTTTGGAATTCTCAAATCTCAACTTTCACTGTAGTATGATCAAGGATTGAGAATACTCCCGAAGCGATCTTCAGATCGGACGACTTATGTCCACTTTGGGACTTCGACGTTCGGGACTACGAGACTTTAGGCTAATCGTTGCTCCATTTTCCTCTGGAGTGATCACCTACTGAGTAAGTCATAAGTGGTGGAGACATCTTGTTGTTGGTTAATAATTCCACTTACACTATCCTTCCACTATATTATATCAACGGTTGAGAATGTTCCCAAAGTGATCTTTAGATCGGGCATTTCGTGTCCACTTCGGGACTTCGACATTTGGGACTTTGAGACTTTGGGCAAGTGTTGGAGTTAAAACTCCCGAAGTAAAACTCCTAGAGTGATGTAACTTACTTACGTCACTTGATGACATGTCATGAGGCAAGTAGTTGCCACGTGTCACTCAGATTCATGATTTTCACGTACCTGAAATGTTGATTTCAACTTGACACTTGTCATTCTCTAACTGTGCCACGTGTTCTTGCTGACGTGGTCTGTCACAGTTTCTTGCTGAAGTGGTCTGTCGACATAGATATCCCAATGTGACACATTATCATTTCCTTGATCTAATGATCAAAATAATATCTGAAGGGTATCTCAAATCGATGGCTGAGAGTGACTTCAGAACTTCGTCCTTCGGGACTTCAGGACTTTTGACATTTCTTGGTGGTGAAACTCCCGGAGTGACGTAACTTTCTTATGTCACTTGTTGACATAACACGAGCTAATTTCCTCTTGACACTTGTCATCATCTGATTATTCCATGTGTATTTGCTGATGTGATCTGTTGACATGGTCTACCACATGTCCTTGCTGACATGGTCTACCACATGTCCTTGTAGATGTGGTTTGCTGACGTGGTCTTCCACATGTCCTTGTAGACATGGTCTGTTGACATGGTATTCTGATGTGGTCTGCCACGTTTCCTTGCTGACGTGGTCTACTGACCAACAACCCTAATATAATGGTCATCGTATGTCCTCCAAATCCGATGGTCCTTATTCATTTCATATTCCCGACTCTCCGGGCTTTGGGTCTTTCAAATCTCAAACTGAAAAATCTTGAAGTGATATTTTTCTAGAGCGTAACCTCCTCATATCTTTAGACCTGAAACGAATGATGTTAGTTTGATCAAGATCTTAGATCAATGACTCGATCTATTCTGTGATGCAACTTTACCTTGGATTGAATCCAATGTCTCTCCATCTTTGCATCATATCCTTCCATTTAATTCGATCCAACGACTGACAAAAATTTGGATCATCGAATTCTCAAACTTTGTGCCCCATTTATCCTATCCTTCCACTTAAAGTAATACAACAGTCATGAAGACACTTGAAGTAGATCAACGGTCGATGATGATTGCAGAACCAACACTTGTGAGTGATTCAACTCGTCACCAAAACTTCGTAATTTGAATTTGTGCGTTGTTGGTGAGTCAACCACAATTGTCAATCTTCAAGGCTATCAGACATGATGATCCTAACTAATTGCGGTATTGGAAATATCAAGATATTTAATTCTCCTTTCGATCTCTGCAATCTATCCCTGTCGTTGATCTGGCGATTGCGCATCTGACGGTCACGACTTAATCCAACTTAATCTGATCATTTGTTAAATCAACCACAATCGTCAATATTTGAAGCTATAATATTGGATGGTCCTGACTAATTGCGGAATTGGAAATAGAAATTCGTTTAATTCTCCTTTCGCTCTTCGCAATTCATCCATGTCGTTGATCTGGTTTGCAGATATGATGGTCATGATCCTCCAATGGTCCTCAAGCCCACGGTCACTCATGTGTCTGACGTTCGTAATATGAGACGATCAACACGGTCAATTTATTGATCAGACGACTGTTGAGGCTTCTCACCTTGACCTTACGCTTTTTCTTCGAATCTTTGATCTCTGCATACTGTTCTCTCCTCCTCTTGATTTTACATTTTCGATCTCTGCATACTCTTGACATTTTCTTCTAACTGATATACTGTTGACATCAATGACAATCTCATCTATGGTAAATCACAATGATAATTCATCATAACAACAAATCATCACCTCGATTGTTGACATCAATGACAATGTGTCAACCAATCTCCCCCTTTGTCATTGAGGGAAACCCACTAACTTCATATACAAAACTCCCCTTGTGATGATTCTTTCCCCTTATGAAGTTTCTCTCCCCCTTTGACATCAATGGAAAAGGGTTTTTCCTCTTGTGGTAAAGCTTTGTATGTTACTGACCAGAATATGAACTCGGGTAACTCTTCCTACAATCATCCTTTTCTTGTCATAATTGAATGACTCCCCCTGTCACTCTTCTCTCTCTTCTTTTGACTATTCTCCCCCTTTTTTTCTAAAAGGGTAGCTCTTTCTGACAAGGCCTCTCTTCTTGTTATCTCTACAGGATGTCATGTACATGATTTTGTACATCATAATGTTGCTTATGTGGATGCCACAGTCCTACTGGAACACTACACAATTGTAGCTCATATTATTCAAACAACCCTTAGATCTACCCATTGATTCTCATCGATCTCTAACCAGACATATCCATCTTTATCCAAGATTATTCTTTACTGTACATTGATCTAAAGTTGTCTGAGAAAGTTTATACTATGCTTGTCACATGACTGCAATTATTTTTGTAACAATTAACTTCACTCCTGTTCACTTGTTCGGTCTTTTCTATCCACATCTGTGAGTGTCTTGATTTCTTGAACTTTGTTCTCTGATATTCTATTACTGCAACTTCATTTTTCTTCCATGTTTCATTTACTCATTTTGTCGTATTGTATGAAGCATTTCTCATTGACTATTTTCTTGAGTTACAACATTTATGGGCTTTGTGGCCATATCCACCACAACTGTAGAATATCATAGTGTAATAATGTGTAGCAATATGTCCAACATGATTGCAGTTCCAAAATCTTATACTATTGTTGAACCTACCAATTTTTTTTCTTCCATGATGCCTACAATCCAAGGCTTTATGACCATATTCATTACAATAAAAACAATAAATGTTAAAAACACTCTCATACCTTCTTTGATTCATCCATGAAGGTGTCTCTCTTATAAAATTGCTTTGAGGTGTATGAGTATCTTTTGGATGTCTTCCTTGATCTGATCTTCTAAATTTTGTAGTGTTGCTTTTATTTCTTGAACATGAAGAACCTAAGTCATACCTGCTTTCACTTTTTTCAAATGAAGGAGATGTGTCAGACCTATCTTCATCCTTTACAAATGAAGGACCTGTGTCAGACTTGTTTTCACCTTTTACAAATGAAGGACCTGCATAATGTTTCTTAGGAGTATTGATTTCTTCCTTGTTGTATCCAAGACCGAATTTGTCATTTGGTGATTTCTGACTATCCAAGATCTCATCCAGGGTCATGGAGTTGTTCAAGTACTTGATTTGGGTGTTTTATTTCTCAACCTTATTTCTAATATTGACAACTTCTGCTTCCAACTTATGACATGATTCTTCCTTTTTGTTCAGTTGGATTCCTCACTACCTCCTCCCTTCTTTTGGCTTCTTCAAGTTGGATTTTAAGATTGACATAGCTTTCCCTTAGTTCTTTTAGATCTGCAAGGTTTTTGCTTGGTTCATCATCTTCCTTCTTTTTTTCTTTTTCTTGACTGATTACATTTTTTAGTCTCTTGATCTCCTCTTCCTTTTCTTTTGTTAGAATCGTAACTTCTGTTTTCAATCTTTTGATCTCTTCTTCTTTGTTTTCTAACTAAATATTTTTCTCATATATGACTTTTTCATTGTCTTTGAACTTTTATTTTGCTTTTGATTGCTAAGCTCATTATCTTCCTTCTTCTTTTCTTTTACTTGACTAATTTCTTTCTTCAACTTCTCGATCTCCTCTTATTTTCTTCTAACTGATTATCCTGCTCATATATTATCTTTTCATTGTCTTTGAGCATTTCTTTTATTTCCAAGATATGATTTTTGACTCTTTTCAAGAAATTATTTAGTGTAGTCATGAAGATAGATATAGTCTGAATCATTATGGTCATAGCGATATTCATAGAGACTCCAATCAACCTTTTGTTTGGCCTTTGATAGTTCTTCTTCTACTTCTTCCATGGGATAAATGCTAACATAAGATTATTTTATTGTATCTGAGTCTTCTTCTTTACTTGCAGGGGAGGATTCAATATCAACATTATTGCAATCGAAATATTGTGGAGATTCTTTACCTATATTGATGGCTAAGTCTTCATCTTCATCCTTGATAGAAATGTCTTATGTGTCTTCACTTTTGATTTGAAACATCTTTTCTAACTTCAGCCATAAGTCCTTGGCGGATGTGCATAGTCCTATGCTTGCCTTGATTGTATTTGATAATCCATTGCGTAGAATCTTCAATGCCACTTCATTGTTCTTCCTTGTTGTTCTTTGGATGATAATCTTGGATAGATTCTTTGATGTAGTTAAGTCCCAGGGCTTTCTTACTACTGAATTCCAAACTTTAGATCCTTTTGAATTCAAATAATGTTTCATATTTTCTCTCCATGAGGAATAATCTGTTCCATCAAATAAGGGAGTTTCAATTGCGAAGAGAGCCATCTGTCCACCCATTTCTTCATAATCTACCTTCTAGTGTTTAAAGTGTGCTAAAGGAACCCACTCTGATACCAATTTTTGAACACATCACCCACACTAAGAGGGGGGGTGAATTAGTGTGTGGACTTTTATAACTTTTCTTCTTGAAAGTTAGCAATAAAAGCATAATTGTACAGATTAAGAACAATCAAATCATAATCACAATGGACATAAGATATACCAAATGTTTGTATAAGATTTTGTATAATTTACATGTATATATGTGAGTATAGTAATAAGGATTTTCCCAGCACTGACTATTTTGTTTCAAGACCAAATGAAGTAAGGAGAACCAACTCATAGGAGAGCACCAACTCTCAAGAAAGACCCAGCTTGCCACAAGACCCATCTTGATGATAGAACATAGTCTATCCAACTAGAGTTCATATAGTAGTTCAAATGACTCTGGTAGAGTTGATCCATTATAGAATCAACTCTATATCATGATCAGAGGTATACCATAAACGCTCATCACCGCACTTCATCTTCTCTCTGAAATTCGCACCTTCTTCGCTTTATATTCCATTTGATATTCACGCCTTCTTCACTTCTTCTTCCTGCTGATATTCATGGACCTCATGTCTAGATCCACTTCATTCACTTCACAAGACTCATCTCCAAGTGAACCAATCATGGTTGTATTTATACTTGTTTATGCTCAAAACTTGTTTAAGTTATTGGGCTGACTTGTGCAACAAGTTATAACTAACTTGTTCATTTACAACAACTTTGGGACCATGAAAGATTATCGTTTCGAGTCTTCAACTTTAAACCTGACATCCCCTTTTGCTTTTATAAATCGATCACATATATGGATCGATTTCCTTCCTCTCTCTTATAACACAAATCGACGCTTCCTTCAAACCATGTTCATATGATCATAGGTGTAGAACCACAGACTTATCAATTTAAGTGACACATTACATTCTTCCCTTTAAATCTCTTTACCATATGACCAAGACGGTGACCTCATGTGACCACGCGATTGTAGGCGCGGCCAAAGGTGGTTTTAAATCAAACTACATTTCGCCCTGCAATTTACCTCAAGCCTCAATGTGTCCTTTCTTCAAAACCATGGTTTCGATTGTGGCCCACCCTCAACTTATTAAAGTTTGTGCACCTTCAATCCCCTCAATGTGACAGGACAATCGATCTCACGATATTGACAGTGCTCCTGGATTGATAGTTCATATTTTTTCTTTCAATCTCTGCGGATTAGATCTAGCCTTCCTAAATCAACGACTGTGATTTATTTCATGATATGGGCTTCAGGAGTTTCAACTCTCAAACCCTTATTTCCTCCTTATGTCAATCTTCCAGAGTCGATGATCTGCAGACACCTGCCCTTCTCAATCAACAACTAGATCAATGGTCCTGTGTCCCCTTTCTCTATCAACGGTTGATATCTCCTTCGAGTCTCTGGACTTCGGAGATTTCAAATCTCAACCACTTATTTCCTCCATACGTCAATCTTTCGGAACTGACAATCCACCGACGAGTGTCCCTTTCAAATCAATGGCTACGATCCTTTCCCGTCTTCGGACTTCAGAATTATCAAGTCTCAGCTTTCATTGTAGTATGATCAACGGTTGAGAATACTCCAGAAGTGATCTTCAGACCAGACAACTTATGTCCACTTCAAGACTTCAACGTTCAGGACTTTAGGCTAATCGCCACTCCATTTTCCTTCGGAGTGATCACCTGCTGAGTAATTCATAAGTGGTGGATACCGCTTGCTGTCGGTTAATACTTCCACTTACACTATCCTTCCACTGTAGTAGATCAATGGTCAAGAATGCTCCTGAAGTGATCTTTAGATCGAACGTTTCATGTCCACTTCGAGACTTCGACATTCATGACTTCGGGACTTTGGGCAAGTGTTGGTGGTAAAACTCCCGGAGTGATGTAACTTACTTACGTCACTTGATGACATGTCATGAGTCGAGTAGCTACCACGTGTCACTCAGATTCGTGATTTGCGCGTACCTGAAATGTTGATTTCAACTTGACACTTGTCATTCTCTGACTGTGCCATGTGTCCTTGCTGATGTGGATTGCTGACATGGTCTGTCACAGTTTCTTACTGACGTGGACTGTCGACATAGATCTCCCGATGTGACACATATTCATTTCCTTGATCTAATGCTTAGAATAGTATCTGAAGGGTATCTTAGATCGACCACTGAGAGTGACTTCAATATCTCATCCTTCGGGACTTCGGGACTTTTGACATTTCTTGGTGGTGAAACTCCTGAAGTAATTCTCTCGGAGTGACATAATTTGCTTACGTCACTTGTTGACATGGCACAATCCAATTTCCTCTTGACAATTGTCATCATCTAATTATGCTATGTGTATTTGCTAACGTGGTATGCTAACATGGTCTGCCACATGTCCTTTCTGACGTGGTCTACCACATGTCCTTGTAGACGTGGTCTTCCACATGTCCTTGTAGACGTGGTCTACCATGTGTCCTTGCTGACATGGTTTGCTGACCAACAACCCAGATCCAATGGTCATCATATGTCCTCCAAATCCAATGGTCCTTATTCATTTCGAATTTCCAACTCTCCGAGATTTGGTTCTTTCAAATCTCAAACTGAAAAATCTTTAAGTGAGATTTTTCTGGAGCGTAACCTCCTCATATATTTAGACCCAAAATGAATGATGTTCGTTTGATCAAGATATTAGATCAACGGCTTGATCTGTTCTGCGATGAAACTTTTCCTTGGATTAATTCCAACGACTTTCCATCTTTGCATCCTTTCCTTCCATTTAATTCGATCTGATGGTTGACAGAAATTTGGATAATCGAATTCTCAAACTTTGTGCCCCATTTAACACGTCCTTCCACTTAAATTGATCCAACAGTCGTGAAGACACTCAAAGAAGATCAACGGTCGACGATGATTGTAGAACCACAACTTGTGAGTGATTTAACTCGTCACCAAAACTCCACAATTTGAAATTGTGCATTGTTGGTGATTCAACCACAATCGTCGATCTTTGAGGCTATAAGATCTGACGGCCCTGACTAATTGCAGGATTGGAAATAACACGATATTTAATTCTCCTTTCTATCTCCACAATCTATCCCTACTGTTGATATGGTGATTGCGCATCCAACAATCACGACTTAATCTAACTTAATCTGATCATTTGTTAGATAAACCACAATCGTCGATATTCGAAGCTATAAGATCGGACGGTCCTGACTAATTGTGGGATTGGAAATAACGAGTCATTTAATTCTCCTTTTTCTCTCCGCAATTCATCCATGTCGTTGATCTGGTTTGCAGATCCGATGGTCAAGATCCTCCAATGGTCCTCAAGCCCACGGTCACTCATATGACCGACGTTCGTAATATGAGACGATCAACACGGTCAATTTCTTGATCAGACGGTTGTTGAGGCTTCTCACCCTAAGCTTATTCTTTTCCTTCCGAGATTTAATCTCTACATACTGTTTTCTCCTCCTCCTGAGATTACACTTTCGATCTCTGCATACTGTTGACATTTTCTACTAATTGATATACTGTTGACATCAATGACAATCTCATCTATGTTAAATCACAATGATAATTCATCATAACAACAAATCATCACATTGACTATTGACATCAATGACAATATGTCCAACATTAAGTTCTCTTAACTTCGGAATGCTCATCTTGTATGGGGATTTTGACACAGAGGCAGATCCTAGTATTAAGTCAATAGAAAAGTCTATCTCTCTTCTTGGAGGTAATTCTGGTATTTCATCAACAAAAATATCTTTAAAATATATTAACACCATATAGTCTTTCAATTTTGGTTTGTCATCCTCATTTAGTATATCCATTACCTTAATTGCATACAGTTGGCACCCCTTCCTTATGCATTTTTTAAGCTACATGGATGATAAATGTCTTACCGAGACTGGTTTTCTTAGTCCTTGAACTGTTCTTTTCACACCATTTTCATCTTGGTAAAAAAATGACTTTTCGTAACAGTTTAGTAGAAATTTGTGTGATTCCAACCAATCCATACCAATGAGAATGTTGTAAGATCCTAAGGGTAACACATTTAAGTTAACTAAATTATTTTGATTATTTATTCCTATATCACACATAGAGACATACTCTGATACTTTCCTTTTTGTGTCTGTAGCTAATTGTTAGCCAAGACTTGGGGTGTTTCACTTTTCCCAATTTACAATTCTCTACTAATGTTGGGGTTATGTAACTCAAACTTTCCCCTGGATCTATTAGTATAGAGAATTGTTTATTTTTAATCTTACCTTCAATTTCTACTATAGTAGACTGATGATTTGCTTGTCTCCCTTCTATAGCAACATTAATTCTATGCATGCTTTTCCCAACATCTCCTACTGTGGTGGCCTCCTCCAGATTATGAACTATGGTTCTATTTGGTGCGTTTAAGCGTGGACAATTTATTCTCAAATGAGGCTCTCCACACTCCCAACATTTCAACGGTTCTTTGGTATTGTTTGTTATCTTTTTGAACCTCAAATTAATTGGTTTATTCCCACCTTGAGTCTGTCATGTGCTAGAAGAATAACCATTCCTTTGGAATCCTCTCGTCATGTTACGGTAAGGAGTTGGTTTGAAACCTTTCATTTTTTTTTTCATTTTGTCTTTCTTATTATCTTTCCATGCCTTAGGAGTTTCAAATCTCTATTTATACTGTTCGTAGCACATTCTGGCTTTCCTAAACACCTCATTCAAAGATTTAGGGTTTTCAAATTCAATTCTGTCCTTATAAGACTGTGATATACAACTTAAAAACCTCTGATTTTTCACTTTATCTTCCTTAATATAAGGCACAAATCGTAATTTGTTAATTAGATCATCCATCAACATTTGTTCTAATCGCAATTCATAAAATTCCTTGGTCTTTCTTTCATAATAAATTTATGATAAATATTGTTTCTTGAAATACTTCTTGAATTCTAACCATTCCATCCTTTTCTCTTTCAACCCCTTAACTAGTTTTAGATCTTGCCACCAGATACTAGCCTTCCCTTTCAAATTATAAATTTCCATTCTAACCTTTATATTACTAGAATAATTGTAAATCTAAAAGTGTTTTTTGATGTCTAGTAACCAAGCTTCAACTTCTTCACCTGTTTTTGACTCTCCATCAAATGTGGAGGGTTTTATATTTTTGAATTCACCTTCCAAGTGATCTACTTGTTTCCTTTTATTAGTAGAGGGTGTTTGTGATTCTTCTCTTGGTTGAGTATTGCTTGAGAATCTATTGTCTAACTTAGACTCTCTGCTTGATTTTTTAGATGATTGTTATCTAGTCTCTTTGTTTACCTCTGTTTTCTTTGATTTAATATTCTCATCCATATTCCACAATATAATTTCATTCATCTCGTGTTGTTCTTCCTGTGTTTTCTTAATCTTTTCATTATTGGCCTTAAAAGTATTAAGTTCCACTATGAGGCTTCTCATAGTTTCCAACACTTGCGAGGATGAATTGCTCTCACTTTTTTGTTCAGGGTTTTGCTGGTTGGCATTCCCTTCAGGGTTAATTTCTTCAACATTCTATGTCGACATATTAATAAATGTTTTTTTTTAGAATTTTGTTAATGCCCATAAGGTCTAGTGTTTTCAACATGTTCTCTGATACCATATGTAACATGCTCAAACTTCATAATTTTTTTTTTTGCTTATGAAGATTCAAAACAATAGAAAGAGATAACGAATAAAAAATAATTAAGTTACTTCAACAATCTATTTTACTACTAAACATGTGTTTCACTTATCCAAGTCTAATTATTAATTTATCATTTCTTATCCCATAACTTGAGATGAAAAGTACCACTTCCTAGGAAATAATATCTAAACGAGCATTTTACTATAGCTCTCTCTCTCTCTCTCTCTCTCTCTCTCTCTCACTCTCTCACACACACACACACACACACACACACTCTCTCTCACACACACATATAAACTTAAACTTGAATTTCTTTAAAACAATACGATGGATATAGTTACGTATTAACTCCAGTTTGGGTTTAAACAAATACAAGGACCTTTGTAAATCTTGCTTTGCACTTAAAATGTTGAAGACTTGTCACAAATCGGGACATTCAACATATTGTTCTACAAGCTAACTCCATTAAAGGTTTCCATGACACACTGATCACATGCCTTCGTACCTTAATCATTTAAGTCACATTATTGTAGCGACAATGGATCGAAAAGGGTGGAGTTTTCTCGAAAACCAACAATAGGTCTTCATTCACTTGTTTCTCGCCAGAGTTTGTATGCTACCTTGGTTCTCCTATGATATAGGTCTTTGTTTTCTTTACACTATTTCCCTAAGGTTAAAATATGTAATCCATGTAGTTTCAACTCTCTCATGGAGTCTCAGGGAGTACTAGTGTTCTTCCTTGTTTAAACGTTTTCAATCTGGCAAGGGCATCTATTATAGAGAAAATGGGCGAGGTTCAACCTCTAGTGACCCTCGTTCGTTACTCTGATAAACTCTTGATGCTCAGAAGTCAAAAGAGGTAAGAGCGCCATTCTTTTACTTTAAGCGGTTCATTTTTAACATTTTAAAAATGATGTAAGACTTTGTATGAAGGTAGAACCTGTGCGAAATTTTTGTCTCGTGTTCCTAGTAATTTCATTTCTCACTGAAGAGAATCGTTTTATCTTCCTATAACGTTGTAATACTTCTCTGTTGTTGCAAGAGGGTTTATTTAAATTATGCATTCACATGTAAATTTTCCTCTATGCCCCATTGTTCAGACTGTTCGTGACCAATGGCCTCGGTCTAGTCTGAATGTTATTTTAGTTCCAGTCTTTCACTTCTACACATATTGCTTTTTGGGTTTTTCTTTGGGTAAATACCCTTTACCTATTCATTTGATAGAGTTTCAAAAATAATATTATTGTGGTTCTAAACGTTGAATACACATCACTGAATGTTTGTCTGGGTGAACCACCCTATTTCCATTTGGTCTGGTATTATCTCCATAACTCGTACAATCATTGAGGTTCTACGGCTACTCGTAGTTGTATAAATTCTTATTTCATTACTTTATTAAACTCGATCGAGTATTCTTATTATTTGTTAAAAACATTGTTGTTGAATTAAAAAAAACACCAAACTCAGTGGTTTTGGATTCCATTACCCGTCATGAATTACTCCCTGTCTAATTCGAACTATGTTGGGTTTATTAATTCTCTGTCTGTTAATTAATGGTTACAATTTAACTCTGTATCATATCTGATTTATCAGATTTTTGGATCTTAGTTGGTTGATAGTCTTCCATTAATAATCTACGTATTTGAATCAGTTATATATACATATATTAATGCCTCTCTTACAAAATCTCGGTACTTGATTACTTGTCAGTATACATCCTTATAAATATAATTTTGAATCTCATATTTGGATTCTGGTTTCATGCGAGTATAATATTACTTCTCTTTGTGCCTTGCACGAGTAATATAATCATCAACTCCTACAAGAGTCTCGATTTATCCCTTATTGGTCTTTGAGTTATTTCCTCTGAAAATTATCATAGAGTCTCGATCGACTCTCATTGCTCTCTGAGTTATTTCCTTTGAAAAATATTATAGAGTCCAGATCGAATCTCAAGGATTACCGATGTATATATAAAGAGATAACTAATTAAACAATTTCATGATTCTATTAATTTGTATAACTCACATTCTTTTAATTTCTATGTGAATTACATTTACTGTGTAAAAGTATTTCGTGACCATCGCATCACTTTGTTTTCATGATTTATTTAAAGAATGGTTATGTATGTTTATAATATCTAATGATGGGTTCTTTTTACTATGCGAGGAACCCATCAGGTTTTTCTCACCATTCTCACCATTTCACATGGAAATGAGATCTTCTCCCGAATGTGACTTGGGGAACTTTGACAGGTCAAGTAGTTAATACTTTAGTACCTAAGTCATTAAATTTTACCTTTGTTTACCTTATTTAATCAACATACTAAACTTATTTTATGAATGTTGTCCCTCCCAGGTTGTACCTTCGCAAGGCATCCGACTTCGTGAAGGGAGGACAAGGAAAGGTATTCGGGTTCCTAATATAAGCTTTCAAGAGGGGCAGTTCAAAGAAGTTTTCACAAGAACACTATCTATTATCAGTTACTATATTACAAATAGATTTTCATGTGTGTATGACATTCTAAACCAGACTTTTTAACTAATTTTTGAACATTTGTATAAGTTTTTCATCATCAAATATATGCACATTTTGGCACTATGATTTGATACTCCTCTCTAATATTACTCTATGACTGTGTGTAGATTCAACATACCTGAAATACATTATGTATATAAAATGTTATGTGGAATATAATACAATCCATACAATATAATTATTTTAGAGATCTAGATTTAGTTTATGTTTAATTTATTTGGTTCAAGCACTAACTAATAATATACACAAGACTTCAACATTAACTGCCCTATAATTACATTACTAATAACATTAACATGGACAATTAGTTAAAGAACTTAAATAAAAATAAAACCTGGAACACATAAGGAACAACCAAGTTCCACCTAGCCTTAGAATGGATTAGCCAAATCACTTGATCCAGTCAGCCGCAAACCTGATCATGAATCCATAAGGGTGGAAATGAGCCTCTTGTTCCAACGATATTTTGTGTCTTCAATAGTTTCCTAACACCTTAGTTCTCACACAACAACTCTTTTGTTCTCTTATCATTCATCCATAGAAATGGTAACCAATGAATTATTTTCCCACATTCTAAGTAGCATCCTGCCTCCTCACACATGTATATATGTTCATTTTCCTAGGTCTCGGTATTTCCAAGATCTTTTTCCCTCCTTGGGAATTTTCCCAGCTTTGGAAATCCATGATTTTCAGGGTGTGTTAATCACCATAATTGACTTCTGACACATGTATTTTCTTGCCCAGGGTTAGCTTCAACTTGTTCCCCACTCATGGATTTATGATCATCTCTTTTAACTTGGCTATTCCTTCTATCCCCTTCATTAATGAAATAAAAAATACTTGTCTCTTACATTTGTCCATATTCAAGGACACTTGGCAATTCAATATTTTTCCCAGAATTTACATTAATAACAATTACTTTTCTTCTAATAATCCTAAACTCGAATTTTCCACTTAAGGAAATTATTTAACTTAATAAATAATTTATTTGGGGAGTATTACATGTATTCAAACATAAGATGAACACCTTAAATAACCACTCACACACCTAGATAAAATATTAACACATTGATGTTTTTTATGTGGTAAAAACCTTGTGGGGAAACATCCATGGCACCGACTAACATGGCCACTTGAGGCAATTTATTAATGCAAAACAAAAATATTACAGAGAGTTTTTCACAATCTATCATCAACAAATGACCCTCCATTCTCTTTAAATAGAGATCATGGAATAATCAGGTGTTCAACAAATAGATCAATGTAGCCATTAAGATCAAGGAGAATATGAGCCATCAGATCACTCTATGTTAGGAATATATCATGATCGTCAGATTACAAATGAATACTAATGCATACTAAAGAAACACACTTCAACCTAACGACACATTAAAACAAGTTGATATTAAATAACTCCTAAGTGTCTAAATATATTAACACCCCCCCTTAAGAACAACTTGGTATAGGATTTAAGGATTTACAAAGGAGAAACAATAGGATAAGGTAGGAGGCGTTAGAGCCTATCCCCCCTTAATAACAACATTTTAAACTCCTAACATAGATCAAAGTTTGGAAAACCTTGCTTCTATAAGATACTTTGTGAACATGTTTGCAACTTGATATTCTGTAGGGAAAAAGAGCACTTCAATAAATCAATCATGAATGTCAGGCCAACCATTGGCAGAAAACACTCCACAGGTGTGATTTTCATTAACATTATAGTTGAATAAATACAAAATAAATGATTGTTGGTATTCCATAAAGGGTGATGCTTCCAATCACCTACGACTCTTCATATTTACACTAATGTTACAATAATGCAATCCCAAGGATTATGTGTCCAACAATCCCCCCCTTCATCCAAAGGGGTGTGTGTGAGTCCAAACATCAATATTATTTTTTCAAATTTTTCTCTTCCAAGCACTTTGGTGAAGATATCCACAATTTTCTCATTTGTGGAACAATATCTCAAGTGAATAGTATTGGCCTCTACACGATATTGAATCAGGTGATACTTTGTGTTGATATGCTTAGTTCGATCATGGAATATGGGATTCTTGGCCAACTTGATTGTAGAAATATTTTCAAGTAGAAGAGGAGTATAATTCACTTGTTTCTCTTGCCAATATTCAAGTATTTTCTTGAGCCACACAATCTCCTTCGTCGCTTCTATAGCTTCCGCATATTATGCCTCTGTTGTGGAATTTGCTAGAAATAATTGTTTGCATGATCTCTAAGAGACAACTGTTGATCCAAGAATCATGAGATAACCTAAAGTTGATACTCCATTTTCCTTATTTCCAACAAATTTTGAATCAGAATATTCGATCAGCTTGAAGTCATCCACCTTATAGTACCTAAGTCCAAAATCTTGATTTTCTTTCAAGTATTTTAGAACACTTTTTGCAGCAGAACAATTTCCTTCACAAGGATTTTGCATGAACCTGGAAAGAATCCCCAAAACAAATGAAATGTCATTCTTGTGGTAGTAATATAAATACAACTTCCCACGAGCTGTCTATACTTGGCTGCAACCTCAAAGTCATTCCCTTCTTTTGATGTGAGTTTCAAATTCTGTTCCATTGGAGTAGAAACAAAATTGCACTCACCCATTCCAAACTTTTTCAACGATTCTCCAATGTACGTATTCTGGGAGATGAATATGAAACTTGGATTTTGAATGGCCTCAATTCCCAAATAGTAGTGAAGATGTCCCGAATATTTCATATTGAAGCATTTCTTCAACTCTTACTTTATGGATGAAATGTAGCTTTCATTGTTCCTTTTTATCAATAGATCATATACATATACTAAAAGATATAAAACAATTTTTACAATTTTCTTGACAAACAAAGTTGCATTGTCAATATTGAAATGCTTGAAATTTAATTTCAAAAGATGCTCAAATAACTTTTCATACCATGCTCATGGTGCTTATTTCAGGCCATATAATGATTTGATGAGCTTGCATACCTTATGTTATTGTCCCTTCACAACACATCCTTATGGTTGAGACATGAAAACATTATGTTTCAAGTCTCCATTCAAGAAAGTAGTCCTCGCATCCATTTGATGAATTTTCCATCCATTATGTGCTGCCATGGAAAATAGAGTATGGATGATATCCCATTTTGTTGTGGGGGAAAAATTGTCCTCATAAACGACACCTTATTTCTATGCAAATCATTCTTCCACGAGCCTTGGTTTATGCTTATCAAGTTTACCATCTGATCTATACTTGTTCTTGAATGCCCACTTGAAACCGATTGGTTTGGTTCCAAGTGGAGGATCCACCAACTTCCATGTCCCATTCTTGATGAGAGAATCATATTCCTTCTTCATGGATTATTTACATTCATCATGAGAAGTGGCTTATTCAAAGGAAATCGGTTCAAAGTTAGTAGATAAATTCAACACACAATCATAAGAAACATCCATGTCATCTACATCACCTAAGTTTGAATTATCTGCATTACCTCCATCTTGTCTTGAGGACATTCTAATTCTTGTCTTTCCAAACTCATCAACGTGAACATTTTCAAGTGTTTTTGTGAGCCATTTTGGTGGACCCTGATGAGATGGTCTAGGTTTCCCAACTGACTGAGATGGTGCTAAGTTATGATCAAGACTCAAATTTTCAATCCTCTTGATCACATCATCCAAATGAACTTTAGGTTCTAATGAAGTGTTGGGAACTTCTTCACGTGGATAATATGGTGTTTCAAAAGTATATTCTAGAGATTGACCCAATATAGGGATCCCCCATTCAATATGTGGAATATTATCATAAAATTCATGATATATCTTTACATGAGTGAATCTGTCCAGATGATCAAGACGCCTCTCAATAGTTTGTCTTTCTTGGAGGATTCAATAAATATTACATCTCTAAAAAGGATGAATTTAGTGTTTGTCTAATTGTAAATATGATACCCCTTGGTGGTATTTGTGTAGAATATGCACTTAAGACTCCTTGCATCAATCTTGCCTCTTTTCTCCTTAGGAATCAATCCATAGCAAGTGGAACCAAAGACCCTGAGATGCCTCACCAAAGGAATGTGGCCATACCACTTTTCATAAAGAGACTTGTTTTTAAGAGCATGAGATGGACACCTGTTTTTGACATAAACTTCACATAGAACTGCATTATCCCAAAACATCAATTTCACATTCTTGAAAAACATCATGGAACAAACCATATTTAGGAGTGTCTTATTCATTCTTTCATCTAAACCATTCCGTTGGGGATTTTATGGAATTGTGGTTTGATGCTTGATACCATGTTAGATAAGGTGTCTTTCAAATTCATTAGATGTAGATTATTTTCCATTATCAGTGTGAAGAGAGCCAATACGAGACTGAGCTTCATTTTAAATCTAGACATGAAAAATTTTAAATGTTTCAAAAGCTTATGATTATTTCAACAAGTATACCCAACACATCCTAGTGTAATCATCAATAAAAAAACATGATATATTTATTTCCATTTGCAAAAGGAACATACATAGGGTCGCGCAAATCAGAATGAATCAGTTCAAGTTTTATACATGCTTTGGAAGTGGAATCATGGAATGGTTGTTTTCTATGCTTTCCAAGGATGTAAGCATCATATTGTTTCAATTTCCTAGGAATGGTAGGCAAACCAGAAACACCATTATTTCTCAATAAACATAGACTATCATAATTGATATGGCCAAATCTAGAATTCCACAAAAGAATATATAAAATTATAACTTCACCGTGATGAGAGAGGTATGCAACATTTTGTGAATGGGAAGATGTCCTATTCAACTTCAACAATATTGCGTCTTCCATTCCAATCATAAAAATCATGTTATCATAATCCTTTTCCTATTTCAACTTTTCCACCTATCATATGAACAAAGTGGTCTTACTATTTGATGTGCACAAGCGACAACAAGTTCCTTTGCAACTCAGGAAGATAGAGAACATTATGCAAAAGAAAATTTGGGAATCCATGCAACTTAATTCTGATGGTTCCCATTCCTGAGGATTTCAGACTCGACTTATCTACAAAATACACTATGTCACCTACATTTTCATTGAATTATTTGAAGAATTCTCTTCAGAATGTCATGTGAGAGGTTGCATTTGTGTCACGAAGCCATGCATATTTCCAATGAGTATATGAAGTGTTAAATAAATATTTTGTTACTCCTATATTGCAATGGAAAATGATGTAATGGGAAGATTCAAGTGGATTACCTTTTGCTCTTTATGATGTTTTACCTTTGTCATATTTCTTATTATGTATGTCTTCTTTGATCTTATCCCATGGAACTATGTAGTGATTTGCTTCATGTGACCCATTATTTTTGCAGTGGGTACAACAAACATTGGATCTATCACCTTGGTTGTGTCTACCCTCTTGCCTATGAAAATCTTTCTTCCATGTCCATGTCCTCTTCTATTGTTTTATTCTCTGGAAGAATCATGTGGTTTACTCTTCTCTTTCTAAGAAAGGTACACAGTCTCTCCAGTTGAAGGAGTCAACTTCTTTCCAAAGAATTTCTCACATTCTACAATTTTCTCCACTACCTTGTCAAATGTGATGGATTTCATTTGACCAGTTTCTTGCAACGATTAAAGGTAGTAAGAATATGTATGGTATAGGGTCTTAATGAAGTCTATGAGAGAAGGATCTATCTTCACTCCAATGGCCTCAATGTCATGCATTATAGCTTTGTTTTCTAAATCTAAAGCCATAGGGTCATCATTCTTCAACTCTGTCTTGAAGAGCTTCACCATTAGTTGTATGAGTTCCAGTTCAGAGTATGTGTCATAAAATTCATTCAATATCTTCGAGGCACTATAGGAATCGTTAATAGAAGAAATATGAAGACTCACCTCCTCACTTACTATCACAAAGATCACAACATATGCATTTTGGTGTTTGTCTTCCCATATGCCACGTTATTTGTTTGATGTTGGAATGGATGGTATGCTTCCTGGTCCGCTACTCTTCAAATTTGATTCTAAGGAATTTTTATCATACAATCTATAGATTTGGAAAATCCCAAACCAATCCATGGAAGTGTGACAACTATGGGAGTACCTACCCACTGTCACCTTAGATAGACACTCCACTTGATTTAGTGATGATAAGTCACCACAAGGGGAGAATATCAGTGACCCTTGGGGGATTGAGATGAAAATTGATATGATGAAGGATGTATCCCATGAAGGTAAATATTGGAGATGAAGGATGGCTTGAGAACGGGTCTTATGGAAGGGTAAATGATTGCTAATAGTTGTGTACCTACAAATCAGTGATATCACTGCCCGTAACAAGACAAATGATGATCAAACAAGACTTTAACCAATGGGGATTCAACAAGAAACCTTGTTTTCCCAAATTTCATCAGTGTATAAGTATATAAATCAGAAAGAAATGATTACCAATAGTTTCAAATTAAACCACTAAAATCAAGTATAAGATGATGGAAACTAAGCTAGTAATAACTAGTCAAACTTCCGTTGAAAAGAGAAAGACTTTAGATGGTATTTAGGGAATTTTTTTAGGTGTTATAAACAATGTATTATAAAATCCAAGTGTATGCAGAAAAAAAGTTCTATAACAAGAAAATCTAACCACAAAAATTGACAAGTAAATCGTGCAAATAATAGCTAATGAGCAGTAGAACAATAATCTAGGTTCACAAGTAAATTTCAGTTCTAGATAAGTGAGCCATGAATAAAAAAAAGAGTATGATACATACCTAATCGACGTTGAATTAATTTTTAACAAAAATAATAATTACTTGGATAATCTAGATTCCCTTAGGGAACAAAGAATCCTTAAGCATGCAAAATTGATTCCAACTTGAACAATTGCAAAGTCTCTATTTTTCACCTATTCCAATGCAAATGATTTTATATCTCTAATTAAAATTAGTCTAGTTCATTATCAATTGGGTTATGGTTTCTCTTGTTGCAAGGGATAGTTGTGTTACCTCCCTAGGGGTGTAACCCTTTTTACTCCCTAGGGAAAACAAAACTAGCAAGGTAAATTTAGGAGGGTATAATCATTTTTACTCCCCCTGGAAACCTTGTTTAGTAGCTTATCCAAAGACAAATTTGATAGGATTAGTGGAGGGTGTATTAATTTATACTCATCCAAGGGTTTATACAAGAATAACCATGAAACAATAAGAAACACTAACAATATACATGAATTTCCTTACCAATTCCAAAAGATAGATAAACCCTCTTTTACCAAGTATATTCCACCACAAGAGCAAGACAAGCATCCGGGAGAGATAGTGAACCAATTTCCTCCAAAAGACAAGTAACTAGCATCCATAAGAGCACAAGAGAGAGAGAGATGTGAATTTCCTAAGAGGGGTGAAAATTTCAGCCATAAACATATGTAATTCTCAAGTGTATGATGTTCAAAATGACAAAAGGGGCGACCTCTATTTATATGAGGTCACCTAAAACCCTTTTGTCCACATTCAACAAGTCAACATAAAATTAGGGAGACCTACCCCATTTAATTGTCCATTTACAACTTAAAATTCAATTTTACAAATGAAAATCCCCTTTGAAGGGTGATGTCATGCCCTAGAAGTGATATTTTGGAATAGAGAGCAAGTAATTTATCCTTTTGAGGAGATCATTGGGCCTCCAAATGTCTAGTCTTAAAGGTGGAAAGGTCCTCCTCCATCAAAACATGCCAAGTCACCATCATATCAACCAACACCACCAACTCTATCCCTCCAAGTGTGACATCATGCCCCAGAAGAGAGTGATAAGGCCTCCAAAGGAAAATGTTGGGGATGGTAAGGCTAGTGAGTCACCTCCAAAATACACTCAAGTGCCTCCAAATTGAATGTCCCTCATCCAAATTGTCCAAGGAGAAGGGGAGAAACGTCCATATTGTGGGCTTCATTCCCCAAGTGAAGGTCCAAGTGACCTTGTGCCTCCACAATAAAGTTGTCACATGTCAAAGACCTCCAACGACAAGAAAGTACACCCTCCAAGGGTCAACAAGTCACAATATCATGTCAAGTAAGCCATGTCTAATAAAATAACCACCCGAACATGTGCATCAAATCCCCCTTTTCCAAAATAAGCCAATGCTCAAATACCTTATACAATTTTCCAAATTTAGATATGGGAGGGGTGTCATAGTTCCCTATTGGGTAAACCGATCCTCAAGTAGGGGATGTTTCCAAGGAGAACCCTCTCTAGGTCATGTAGTGAATGTGAAGTGGATGGGGTTAGACTTATAGGAATGAATCATCATGACATACAAGGGATCATATTTTCTCATTTATGGGTGCCTTTGTAGAGGGCGTGTTTCCCTTTGTTTGTGATGCAACATTTTTCCAAGCCCATTTTCCATTAATTTATTAGAGTGTTTCCAGGTTGAAGAAGTACGGGGGAACTAAACTAAGAAATAAAAACAAATCCCACATATGCTCTATAATGGTAACAATGCTTCCCCAAATTGAAGATAATGTGGGGCACTAAACTAAGAAATAAAAATAAAGCCCACACCGCTCTACCTTGGTTGGTATGATTTTAGTTAGTTAATTTTGGGGTTCCTTTAACTTTTTTCGAGAAACATTTCATTGTTATCAAGATCCAAGAACGAGAATATGGAAGGTTTATGATTGGATTTTGTATTTTTCCAACTACAATCCTTTGGGAATTCAACCCCTTCTTCCCATGAAATGAGGTACACTCCCTTCTTGGGTCAATGTGGCCCGAAAACCCAAAATATAAGGAAACACAGAGGAATAAGCTATGGAAAATGGTAAGTATGAATGGGAATGGTACGATGACCCTTCAAGGAGAGCCCATGGTAGCAACCCATTCCTCGAGGGTTGCCACTTACTAGGAAACCATGACACTCAGCAAGGTAAAATTTGGAAAAAAGCATAATTTCCATGCAAACGTTTTCAAAATCAAGAAAGGATTCTTTGCAACAAGTTAAAATATTTGAATTATTAGAATGACACTTACCACAATACCACACTTGTTATATCATGGAGAAAGACCCACTTTCCTCTTTGATCCAAGATAGGTGTGGTGGATGTTTCTTCCATCAATAAAGTGATGATGTGTGGTGAATGGATGTCTCTGCTTGTTGGGCTACCTCTCGGTACTCCATGTCTATAATCTGAGGGCCTCGAGACATCATCTCCTTAGTTATCCTTAGAAATGGGGGATAACATCTGGCTCGTACTTGTGGACATTTACTCACCGTAGAGTGCATGAGAACCTCAACATCTTCTGGTAAGACCTGTGCCTACACACACTGAAACAACAAACTATGAAATCCAAGGTGGCTCACTCACCCTTCGTCCATATGATAAAACACCCAAAATTTTCAACTAATCTTTAAAATAAAATTTTGTATTTTTTCAAAATTTTCTAACTAACATATAATATGATAAAATAAAATGATGTGAGAAAAATATGCAATAATGCAAGTAAAGAAAAATGAAAAATCAGATATGACATGCAAACATACCTGAATGCAACTAAACTATCATGAATAAGAAAATGAAAATGTAAGGGAAAGAAATCACCTACCTACTTACCTAGGGCCTGGGCCCTGAAGAAGTTAGGTTCCTTCTGGAAATAAAGTTTGAGGAGAGATCCATTTACTGGTAATGACATCTTCCTCCCTTTGTTGGTGGAAAAATATAAAGAATCAAACCCAGATTTTTCTTTGATCTTATATGGTCCCAACCATAAACTATCAAACTTTTGATGCATCTGAGGTTTATCCCTTCTCTTATCCCACATTAAGACCAAATATCCTTTCTTGAAGTGTCTTTGTCTTTCCTTATGGTCAAAAGTTCCTTTTATTTTTCTTTGGTTCTTTTCCATTTGATCGAAAGTCGTTCTTTTGGTCTCATCAAGTTCTATGATTTGATTAATTCTTCATTGCAGTTCTTCTTTGTCATTGGAAAACTGTTGGGATAATTGCAGGGTCAAAATATGAATATTTATGGGAAATCACACCTCCATTCCATAGACTAATTCAAAGGGGATTTTTCCAGTATAGGTTTTAACTATTGTGTGGTCTACCCAAAGTGCATACTTGATTTTTCCATCCCAACTCTTCTTATTTTCTCCAACAATTTTCTACATGATATTCATGATGTTTTTATTGTTGGATTCTGCCAAACCATTCCCCTGAGGATAGTAGTTTGGCGAGTGTGATAGAAATATTCCATACTTGAAACAAAACTTATTCAGGGATACTGAGCTAGAATCCTTGGCATTATTGATGGTAGTCTTAACAGGAACACCAAACCTAGTGATTATCCTTTCTTCAAGCAAATTCATCACCACTTATTCTATCACTTTTTTCATTTGGATGGCATCTACACAGTGAGTGAAGTAATATATAGTCGTTAGGACCCATTGGTAACCATTACTAGAGTTTTCCTTAAACTCACTGATGAATTCCAAGCCCCATTGTTGAAAAGATCCTTTGATCACTACTGACTTTAAAGGGAGGGCATGTACTCATTGTTTTCTTGAAAAGTACTGGCAAGGTTGGAAAGATCAGACATATTGATGTGTCTCAAAAAATATAGTAGGCCAATAATATACTTCCCTCTGGATTTTATGAGAAGTGGCGTGGGTGACAAAATGACCTCCAAAATTTCTTGAATGGAGTTCAAAAATTAACTTATTTGCTTCCTCTTTGTTTACACACCTGATAATCACTCCATTGAGATTTCTCCATCCAAGACCCTCCTGTGTAAGGAAATACTTCATGGATTTGATCCCTAAATCCCTTCTTTTGTGATCTACCTAATGTTCATGACATGTAAGGTGTTTTAAATAATATATGATATATGAATACCATTCATCATTCTCGATTTCCCCAATAACAACATTTACCTGTTCCTTTTCTCTCACTTCGATAGCTTCTTGATTTCCTTCGATGAGAATTTTGGCTAATCCTTGCCCCTTTATTATTTTACAAGGTTTTATTTCTAAGTCATACTCTTATATCTGTGACATCCACTTTCCCCTTGAACCAAGGAAATCACTTTGAGATAAAACATCCTTCACCATTGGGTAAGGAAAAAAGGTTTTAATCTTGTTATATTCCACATACATTCTGAAATGATTGAGGGACTTGACAAGGGAATAAGATTGTTTTTTAGTAATAGTATAATTTAGTTCTGAGTCCCCGAGCACTTTGCTCATGAAGGAAATCAACTTCTCATCTCCTTCATCATTGTTTTTAAATAACTCCTGCAATGGTGTCGCTCGAGGTAAAGGAGAAAATGATGAAGTCTTTGGTAAAATTCGAGCTCACCAAAACTAGTGCGATAGTTATAGCTTCTTTGATATGTTGAAAATCCATTTTTACACTATCATCTCATTCAAAACAGGCATCCCCTTTCAACAAGAAGTTTAGTGGTTTCACAATCTTAGCGAAATTTGGTATGAATCTTCTTATGACATTAATTTTTCTGAAAAAAAGACTGTAAATACTTCTTATCTTTAGGGAGAGGAATCTTATTGATTTCTTCGATTATGGAAGGATCCACCAAAATTACATCCTTGGAGATGATATGTCCCAACAATGTTCCCTTATCTACCCCAAAAATTGATTTCTTTGGGTAGAGAGAGACACCATACTCTCTACATCTCTCAAATACTACCTACATATGTCGAATGTGTTGACATCTCTTCTTGGAAATGGTCATTATATCATCTAGATAAATCTCTATAATTTTTCCCGCTAGATCACTGAAATCATAGTCCATGTCACGTTGAAAGGTAGACCCCCAACATTGGTCAATCTGGAAGGCATTCATAAATACTTATAGGTTCCCCGTGGGGTAGTGACAGCGGTCTTGATTTGGTCCTCTTCTCTTACTAACACTTGGTTATATCCTGAGAAATAATCAAGCATAGAAATCATCTCTACTCTCATAACCATTTGTAAAATATTATCCATGTTTGGTAAAGGGTAATTATATTTGAGTTATGTTTGATTCAATTTCCTAAAGTCAACACACAAACTGATGTCACTAGTCTTCTTTCAGATGACCATAGGGTTGGATACCCAATATGAATATCTGATAGGTGAAACTATCCATGCTTCCAACATTTTTTGCAACTCCTTTTGAACTTGGGGCACAATCTTAGAGTTGATATTACTCAGTTTATATCTAAAAAAAAAAATTCACCTTCTTTCAGAGGGATGGATTTATTTATGACATCTATGCGGTAGGATTTAAAATCCCCATATGACCAAGAAAAAACATCCTCAAATTCTATGATGAGGGATAAAAAATCTTTCCTTTCAACATGGGTTGTCCCTTTCCCAATGTTCACTAATTTGGGAGAGGAATCAATGCCAATATTAAATTCTATAATCTCATCTTCTTACCCATCCACCAATTTTCCTTTGTACATGTCATTTTGATCAAACATCCTTTTCAGGGGGACCAATCCTCTTAGCAAGGAATTTTTGGGAAGCTCTATGACATTGATGTGACCCTTTTCCTCGAGTAACTTTTCTAAGTCTCTAAATATTCACCTTCATTTTGGAGGAAACGCATGATCTTGTTTTCATCATCAAAAACCTTCCAGTGCTCTAGGTTGTCAGGAACTAAAGGCCTGAAGTTCACCTCCAATTTGTAAGGGAGAATTTCTTCACAAGGTTGTAGGGTGGAAGCAGAAATGACAAAGCATCTTCCATGGAATTTTCCTTTCTAGGGATGGATTCAATTGAAAATATGTCAAAACTCTTCATGTCATCCCAAAAACATCCATGTATTGTTTTAGCTTTGGTTTCTTGGTAGAAAAGACTCTCTTAACTTGGGAAACAATCAAATTTGAATTTGCTCTTACATGTAAGGTCATGATATTCATATCAATGGCTAGATTCAAACCCAAAATAAGATCCTCATCAATATTATTAGTACAATCAAACTCGAGCCTATATGAGAAATAGGTAACTCCCTTGTCCGGGGATACTAAGACCATTCCAGTGCTTGAACCTATACTTGCATGTGCTTCATCAAATTCCAAGGCCCAATAATCATCCTTTTTCTCTTCATCTAGAAACAATGAGTTTGATAAGATGCATGTGAAATCAATCCTTTCACTAACAAATGGATTTGATGTGAGAAATGATCATGATTTTGGTTCTGTTTCGTGACGAGAGTTCCTTCCTTTTCTTTATCATTTTCTTCTTGGATGTAATTGAAAACATATGCCTCCTCCTTTTATTTAGAATTTTCTTTAGCTCTATTTGATGCCAAATATTCTTCAATATCTAGTCTCTCTTTTATGATAGTAGAGGAATCCCTAGCATCATATGGTACTTCCCATTTATTTAAGGACTTGAGTGTATTTAGCATCTTCGACATCGAATTTTCTTTCTTTATCTTCAATAAATGTCATGATAACATGTAGGACCTCAGTTGGGGGCATGACTTGGCTAAGGAACCATGAAAAATAACTAATACAAATTCCAACTAAGGTGGAGCATGTGTGGGAACTATTGTTCATGCTTCAGTAGAAGCCCCACACATGTTTTAAACTTGGGGAAGCATGATGTGGACAAGGTAGAGTCGGGGTGGGAACTATTTTTCATGCTTATGTAGAATCCCCAACTTGACTTCAACTTGGAAACATATTAAAAGAATAAAAGGAAATAAATGGGGTTGGAAAAATGTTGCATTGAAAATGAAGGTGAAACACACCCTCTACAAAGGCACCCATAAATGAGACACTACAATCCCTTGTATGTCATGAACCTCATGCCCAAGATTATTTTCCCCCATCCATGTCACTTCATCCACATGACTTAGAGAAATTTCGACTTGGGAAACACTCCTAAACTTGAGGTACGACTCACCCAATAAGTCTCTTTGTCAACCCTCCCATACCTAAACAAGGAAAATTTCATAGGGTCTTTGAGCAATTTTTTATTTTGATGAGGTGGTTTAGATGTACATGCTTAAATGTATCTCTTATTTATTTGATTTACTCATCCTGATGCATTTTACTTGAGATCCTTGGAGGTTGTGTTCATTGTCTTTGCAAGCCCTAGTTGATGGATAATTTTGGAAGGACAAGCCTAGCTTGGGCTTCCTTAGGGCTTGAATCCCACAGGTTGGATGTGAGGGACCACACACCATATAAATATGATATTCCTTTGGATTCCTATATGAAACCTTGTAGGATCTTACCTATCCCCTACAAGCCAAACGACTTGCCTTTAGAGGCTAAAACGTCACCTTTAAGGGCTTGACGTCACCCTAGGGCTAGGGTTTGGTGGTGATTGGAGACACTTGGCATGTTTTGAGGGAGGGAGCCCTTGGATCATGGAGGAGAGGTTTAAATTGAAGATATTTTTCCTTTGGAGGCCTAGCGCACTCATATCCAACCCAAAATCTTAACCTAAAAGTGCCAAAACATTGCCCCAATAGGGCGACGTCATGTTTCTAGGGTTTATCTTATGTGCAAATTATGAATTAATAAATGTTATTTTGGAAAGGGTGTAAGAGTAAGGGTTGTTTTCCCATTATCTTGTGTTTTACCCTTTGAATGTGGACAATTTTTTTTTATAGGATTTGCATAAATAGAGATCATCTCTATTTCATTTGGACATAGCTCTCCCATTGTGAGAAGACTAGTGGCTGAAATTTTCGCTATACTTGAGAATTTTTGGTATGTCTCTCTCTTGCAAATTATTTTTGGTGTATCTCTTATTTAATGGATGATATAAGGTGGTGTGCACCTCTTGGAGACTCTTGTTCTTGCTTATGGGGTTTGACTTCATGAAACTAGGTTTTGATCTTGCAACTTTCTTGGTTTTGGTAAGGAAAATCTCCATTCTTCTTGCTCTTTTCATGATATTGTTGATTAAAACCCTAGGAGGAGTATAATAGCATACACCATCCATCAATTTCTCTTCATTTTCTAGTCTATAAGTCTTTTATTACAAGGTATCTTGAAGGAGTACAAGGGTATACACCCTCCTTGATATACCTTGAGTTTGGTTTGCATTCCCTAGGGAGTAAGAGGGTTTACACCCCTAGGGATCTTGCTCATCTAACTTGTGTTTTAAAGACTCCATTCACCCATTTTTTAAAAGTTACTAATCTGAAATTTGCATTGGAGATATAAATTATTTTCTTTGGTAAATGTGATTTAACGAGATATTGATATTGTTCAATTTGGAATGTATTGTTGATGCTTTGAGGTTGCTAAAGCCTCCAGGGCATCTTAGTCTTCTTAGTCTCTTGAGAGATACAAATAAATTAAAGCTACAACCATTAGGGCTATAGAAAATACTCTCTTACTTTGATTGTAACTTGCATTTCAACCGCCAGAATTCGCCAAATGTTTGACAACATAATCTACTAGTCCTAGCACATGTTTTGGGCTGATCTTTTACAAATTTTGTTGGCTTATTTTTCTGTTGTAACAACTTTTTTTCTACATCCTTAAGGTTGCAATTATATCTCTGAAATATTTTTCTATAACAACCTTACATTTATGCTAAAGTCTTGTGCTTTTATACTAGATTAATACTAGTGTTTAGATAGCTTATCTCTTGCATCATTTGTTATATTGTTAGCATCCTTTTTAGCATCTTTGATAATCACTTGTTCACTGATATATATCTTTGTTGACTTATGAAAATAGGGACATAAATCTTAACTTGGTTTTCCACCTAACATATAGCTCTTATACTTGGATTTTCTTGTGTATTGGGAAGGTACAAACACTTTCCACAGGTACTTAAATACTTGGAAACATTAAACCACTTTTGAGACATGTCATCAAAGACATATTACACTTATAAAATTTACCTATAGGGGAATCTATTCATAAGTATGATTTTCCATCTCATTTCCCCCTAGGGTCACCTAGGATTCCCCCCTTGAGGTGATCACTTCACCTTTAAAGTGATGGGAGTACTTATCTGAGGTGACAATGGGTAGGTATTCTCCTAGTTGTCTCCATCTTGTGGTTTGGGTTGGGATTTTCCCAACCTACACTTTGTATGATAACAATACCCAGTCTTATAGTGTCGTAGAGAGGGAATTTTTCAAGGGTCCACGTGGAAATATTTGAGCGCATTGCCTACTTGGATAAAAATGTTGTTTTGTGACAAGAATTTTATGAATATGGAGTTTGACTGCTAGGTGTCTTCACACAAATAGAGGGATTGGGGGATGACCAGAGGATGGTCTTAGATTGGGAAGGATGAGTAAGGATCGAATGGATTGAGGATGCCGAAAGAAGAGGATACTGACTTAGATAGAGAGATTGGAGTATTTCACTATGGGAAAATGTTTATATATAGTAAGAATGATATTATTGCTGAGAAAGAATAGCAACACACAAAATTCAAGGAAAGTGACCCATGCACAGTACTTCAGATCACATTGTATAGAGAAAGGAAAAGGAAAGAAAGGGATCCTCAATATTGTCGAGAAAAATAAGGAAGTCCATCTCAGATCGGGATCTGCGTCGAACCCACAACCCCATGTGTGTCATTGAGAATTCAAAATGGAATAGAGACTTGTTCAAGAGCAATTGTAGTGAGTGGAGGAAGTCAGAGAAATAGTCAGAATAGTGGAAGTAGTGCAGCGGACCAGAGTCATTCAACATCACCAAGGGTAAGTACAACACCAAGTACAATGGCATGGATAGATCATAGACTAAGAATGCCTGAGTTTCATGGAGCGGGGTCAGAGGATCTAGAGCAACAATTGTTTTTATGCGACAGGATATGGACTGCGAAGAATGTCCATGACGAGGTGATCAATATCGTGTAGTTGGCTGCGGCATTCATAGGTCGTGCATTGTTATGGTATATGAATTATCAGACAACTACATCGGTCAGGAAATCAAGAAATTTGGCAGGGATTGAAAAAACATGGTTGAAGGAATTTTGAAATCCAAAATCTAAATCGTATTATATTATAGAGATAAAATAGATTAAGCAAGTGCAAAATGAGACAATCTGGGGTTACGACCAAAGATTTAAAGATGCGATGGTTCAATTAGCCTTTCATATTCCTAACGAGAAACATCGAGAATAGTTTATTGCAAGTCTATTTCCTCACATTCGTTGTCCATTAACATAGCATAAGGTCACATCACAACCAGAAGCATTGGAAATAACGATGAAATTGGAAGCATCCCCTATAGGAGATGGTGCAAGTATGGCACATGTAGAGTCATAGTTGGTTGCACTGAGAATTCAATTATCAGAGATAATGAAGGAAAAGGAAAAACGTGAACATGTTTGGTGGATAATATGTAATATAGAAGGCCATCGAAAGGGAGAATGTCCAACATTCGCACAATATATGGCCACAGGAGCCCCAAACCAATTGATAGGAGGAGTAGGGTATTGTGAGATATGTAAGACATGGGGACATCATCCGACTAGTTGTCCCTTACTACAGAAGTACCAGAATACATTGAGAAAATTATTCTGTAATTTTTGCAAATTGGTAGGACATGATGAGAATGATTGTCGCTCATTCGAATTAATGAGAGAGTGAAATTCAATTGTGTACAAAATTCAAGAAGAAAATGTCATCATAGAAGGAGGAGTTCCACAGTACAACACTCTGAGTGCCTTTAACCAATGTGGACGTGGAGGATTCAACAGAGATCGAGGATGTGGAGGATTTCGTCGAGGAGGCATAGGACCGATAAGTTTTTATTATTGCAATCAACCGAGACATTTAGCAATATATTTCCCGAATCCTTGCACAACATGCATGTATTGAAAAGAATTTGATTATGTGACAGAAGAATGTCCTTAATTGATAGTGAAGTGGAAAGTGAGAGGCAATCAAAACCAGTACCAAAAACAACATTAGAATAAGAACCAAAACTTGCAGATGATAGCCACTGAGGAATGTGGCGATCATCCCAAAGTAGTAGTTGTTATGCACGATGGAATGAGAACCAGACCAGATGTGAAAGAGAGGGGAAAGGGATTTGAAAAATAGATAAGGAAAGAAATTGATCCCATGCTAACATTTAATCCGCAAAAATAAAAAGAAACCTATCAGCAAGAAATCAAGTAGATACTAGGACCAGACTGGATAACATCAACGTCAAAGACACTACCATTATATGATATGCCATTAGTTCATGATCACACTATTCCAGAAAGGCCATTTGAAAAGGTAAATACTTTGAAAGAATTTCTAAAGAGATGTTTAGAGTCAATGAAGGATGACACAACATTGAATTCACTGTATGGAATGATTGATTAGTTTACACAAGATAGAGAAGAACCTATGATGCAGAAAGCAATGAACCAAGTCTTGCGCAAGAAGAGGAAAAACATAGAGTTCAAATTAAGTGCACAGATAGGAGAATACAATAGGGACAACGTCATCTTAGATTTGGGATCAAATGTCAATGTTCTTCCAAGACGGACGTGGGAGATGATGGGGAAACCAAATCTAGTTTGGTCAACTATTCAGTTAAGTTTTCCTAAACAACATAAGATAATACCAATCAGAATATTCGCAATATTACCTATTAATATAGATGGAGTGCATAGTGTAGCTGAATTTGCAGTTATTGATATCATGGATAAGATTCAATTGTATCCAACTTTTCTTAGATTGGATTTGGCCTTCGAAAATCATGATATTATTAACTTGAAGAAAATATAGATGATTTTTGAAGGAGGAGTATTAAAGGTCACTGCGCCATTACACCCTATGGAGGAAAGAAGATATGTGGATCTCATGAGAAAGGAAATTAATAAATTATAAAATATGACAATGTGCATGGATGACTACACCAATCCCACTTCAAATGTCACACTTAGTTGGAGAAGTATAATATATTTCACAACAAACTTAGAGGAAGGAATGGAACACTAGAAACACCGGTTACATGAAGTGTCAACCAGAATTTGTGCTCACACTACTCGCTCTTTGAGCTAGATCAGAACATAGGTACATAATACACAAAAGTTCGAGGGATTAACTGAGGTAATTTATTTTGTCAATGAATTTGAGTTGTAAATACCCAAATAAAAAAGGTTTTTAGCATTATATGTTTCACTAAGAGCAACTCCATCCAGATGGTAGGAAACCCACAATGAAGGGATAGAGGATTGGCAACATTGTAAAAGGTTGATGCATATCAAATTTGGAACATAATACATTATGCACAAGTATACATGGATGAGTGATTCGAAGGATCATGTTGCATGATGTATTATAACTTGGAGTCAAGTGTAAAAATAGGAATGGACACATAGGTTCATACATATGTTGGAGACAGTTCCCAAAAAATGGTATTTAGAGCTAGAAGTGCCTAGAGGAACAACGTACTACAAACAACTCACCAAAAACTTTAAGGTAACATTTAATTTTGAAGTTGAATCACCTTGATTAGATGCATATTTAAAAGTCATTAGAGGTACAAAAATTTATGGAAGAAGGTCAAGTAGAAATAGTACCTACATGTAGTGTTCACAAAGAGTCTCTGACAGTCCATGAACTATTAGAATGTTATAATGTTACCAAATAATACCAAGAATAAGAAGACCCAATAAATGTACAGGTACCATAGACTGAAGGGGAGTGAAACATAGTAGGTCCAACACTTAAATCCGACGAATATGTGAAGACCTTAAGAGTGCAAACTGTGAAAATTGGCACGAAGGAGAAACCAAAGTTTGCAAACATTGGTGATTATTGGAACGATGAGACTGTGGAAAATATTGCAGACCTATTGCGCGAGTACCAGGATCTTTCTTTGAAAACATTTTCAGAGATGAAGGGAATAACTGGATAATTGGGAGAGATGAAGATCTCATTAAAACCAGATGCTAAGCCAGTAAGACAAAGACATTACAGATTGAATCTGAATTACAAGGAAAAAGTGAAAGAAGGGCTTGAAAGAATGATAGAAGCTAGTATAATTGAACCCATCACAGATCGGAATGGATAAGTCCAGTGGTGGTTCAAGACAAGAAAACATGGGGTATTAGAATTTGTGTAGACATAAGTAAGTTGAATGATTCATGTTTGCATGACCTATTTCCAACCCCCTTTACAGATGAAGTATTAGAAAACGTAGGAGGGCAGGAGGCCTACTCGTTCACCGATGGCTTTTCAGGATACCATCAGATAAATATTGCACTAGAAGAAAAGCATAAGACGACTTTTGCGACATAATGGGGAAGCTACCAGTACACAGTGATTCCATTTGGGTTAAAGAATGCACCTACTGTGTTTTCTAGAGTAGTCACTGCAACCTTTAAGGATTTTATTCATAATTTTTTTTAAGTGTACTTATATGATTGTATTGTACTTAGCCTGTTGAAATATCACACAAAAAATCTAAGGTTGATCCTTGATAGATGTAGACAATACCAGATTTCATTGAATTTGAAGAAATGTATTTTTTACGCACCATTTGGGATATTTTTAGGTCATGTGGTATGCAATCAAGGTTTGTTAGTTGATCCTGCCAAGATAGAAATAATTGTTAATTTTCCATTGCCTGAATGAGAGACAATTGAGAACAAATTTGGGTCATACCAAATATTACGAGAAATTTATTAAAGGTTATGGACAGATTACAACTCCAATGGAAAATTTGTTGAAGAAATAAGCTAAGTTTTAGTGGAATGAAGACTATCATAACGATTTGGATGTATTGAAACATAAGTTAGTAACTACGCCCATTATGGTATTCCCATATTGGAATAAAGAGTTTCACATTCATGAGGACATATCGTCGATAGTGCTCAGTGCAGTGTTATCCCACCCAGGAGAAGGAGAGTTAGATCATCCAATTTATTTTGTTAGTAGGGAGTTGTTTACTATTAAGAAGAATTACACGACGACAAAAAGGGAAGGCTTGGAAATGGTTTATTCCTTGCAGAAGTTGAGGCACTATTTGTTGGGGTCCCATTTCAAAATGTATATAGACCACTCTACACTCATATATCTAGTGAACAAGCCAGTGTTGGGGACAAGAGTCTGCAGATGGTTATTTTTGTTTCAGGAATATGATTTTGAAGTTATTGTGAATCCAAGGAAACTAAATGCAAGGCTAGACCATTTTTTGCGGATACTGAAAAGAGAATATGCATGGAACCTAGACAATAGTTTACCAGATGCGTATTTATTCTCAGTTCAAATGGTAGACAACCATTTTGCAAAAATTGTCCAATATTTGAGCACATGAGTGGCTCCATCCAATATGACAATAACACATAAGAAGAAACTACTGGTTAAAGTAGCATATTATCAATTGATCGCAATAAATTTATACAAGTTGGGCGTAGATGGGATTTTGTGACAATGTGTGCTAGAGCATGAGAGACTGATGATCCTAACAGAGGCACATGATGGATTTGCAGGAGGTCATTATGCAAGAAAGGCTACAAAAAAAAATATCTTACATGCAGGGCTATGGTTTCCCACCCTCCATAAGGAAGCGGAGGAATATTGTAAGAGATGTGACGTTTTCTAGAGATTAGGAAGACCGTCACAAATGAATGAGATTCCTTTGAATCCACAAGTTACCCTGCAAGAGTTTGAGAAATGGGCAATGGATTTTCCCGAATCCATTAATCCACCAGCGAGGTGAACACGAGCTAGATATATAATTACTATGATAGACTACTTGACAATATGGATAGAGGTAGAACTAGTTATAGATTGCAACATGGAGACAATTGTGTGATTCTTATTCAAGAACATAGTTATAAGGCTTGGGTGTCCTAAAGTACTAATGAGCAACCAAGGGATTCACTTTTTGAACAAGACAATTGCAACATTGAAAAAAGAGCTCCAGATTCAAAATCAGAATAGCACTCCATATGACCTACAAGCTAATGGAACTCTAGAGGCCTTCAATAAGATATTTAAGAATGCATTGACCAAGGTGTGCAACGTAGGACAGGATGATTGGGATTTAAGGATCCTTATGGTGCTTTGGGACTATATAACAACATGCAATAAGTTGATAGGAAAAAAATCGTTTAGATTAGCATACAGTCAAGAAGAATTCATTCCCATGGAGTTTCTTGTACCGAGTCTGTGCATTGATACAATGATAGACCTTACAAATTCTTACGCAGTAGAGGAAAAATGATCACAGTTACTAGTGTTAGAGGAAGATCGATTTATCGCAAGGTTCCATCGACAAGTACATAAGGCACGTGAAAATGCATGGAATGATAGACACATAAATAAGAAGAAGTTATAGACATGAGATCTAGTATTTCTCTATGAGAGTAAGTTCTTACAGCACCCAGGAAATTTCAGGACACACTAGCTAGGGCCATATGTGATCAGATATGTGACTGACACAGGTGTTGTTCAATTAGAACAGTTGGATGGAAAAGTCATGGAAGGACTAATGAATGGGAGTTGGTTGAAACTATACAAGGATGGTTGTCCTTCTGTGCACTAGGGGAGATGCACAAACTAACTTGTATCATAGTGTAATATCACAAGAAACGACAAAAAAGAAAGAAAAAGAAAGTAAAATAGGAAAAAATACGAAAATGGTTCAGGGAAGAAGTCAAAAGTTGAGAAGTACAAGAATTTAAGGTTATAATGTAAAGAGGAAAAGTATGAAAATGTCGTGGAAGTGAAAGAAGAAGGCATAAGGACGCATATACAAAGGAAGAAAGATTATGCAGAGAGAACAGATCGTGTAGAGAGAAGAGATCGTGAAGAAGTAGGAGATCATGTAGAGAGACTAGATTGCACATATGAAATATAAGAGCATTTAAGATAATCCATGATGGGACGTGCAATAAAGAGTTACCATGCTAATGAAGTAGTGGCATTGCATAACATTAAATGCAAAATATATTGATAGATTGCAGAATCGAACGAAATTTTTTCCAAAGATACATACTAATGGAGCATTAAAGAAAGAAATCAATGCCAACCACTAGTGGATTAGACAAAACATTTAGGCACGAAGGGAATCTACAACTAGCAATGCAGTATAAAAGAAAGTAAAGGGTCGATGGGGGTAGGTTATTTTCATTTAGAATTCACATAGAGAGCTGAAGAGCCAAAGTTACAGAGACGAAGTTTAAAACCAAGTTACACAACTAGTTGGAAGTTGAGACCAGTGTTGTAGAGGAATATGGCACCACCTAATCCAGTAGCAGTGCCAACGTCAGTACCAAAGAAACCACACGGTCATCCCGCAATGTCGCTGGTAGTTGAAGAAACACAAGAGGCATCGTCCTCAAAATCAATATTCCACAAGGATTATATCTCATTGAGAAATCCATCAGAAAAATAGGTCCATTTATAGAGGGACGCAAAGTGTCCACTCGTAAAGCCACCGATTCCAGAAGGAGTAATTGTAGAAGGGGACATGCTCGATCTGATACCTACGTTAAAGTATGCATACCATGGCATCACCGATGAGAAAAAGTTTCAAGAGTTTGTACCCAAAAAGTTCCTGCAGAATTATATTAGTGTTGAGACTCGTATGATCATCATAGAACCATAGGTGTGGGATACAGGGTTGCATAAAGAAGGTATTCTAAAACTATTTGATATACCCCATTTTTTACGGAGCCATGAGATCAATGCATGTGTAAACATATTGATAAGTTGTATGCATGGAGGATACATGTGGATCGAAAGGCCAATATCCATTGATACATGTTTGATAATGCACATCACCATTCTTTGTTTTTTTTCAATAAGAATAATGAGAAAAATCTCACTGAGGGAATGAAAGAAAACTTCCATACATTCCATGGATGATGCGATGTAGATGTCGCTAGCATATGCGACCCGAAGGTAAGGTTTGCAACGCAATCCTTAGCCTATAAGTTGTTGATGAAATGCAAAAAAGATCAAGTGCCAACAACAATGATAACAAACACATAAAGAGGTGTAGAGGGCATCTAGAACAACTGAGTGACATTCCTATTCAACAAATTTTTGATTGAATGCAAGGAAGCGCGTGATAAGGAGACCAAGTTCAATTATGCTTGGTTATTTATCCTAATAGCGCTATGATATTGGAGGGAGCCAGATGACAGTCAGGTTTTGGGAATCACAGAGAAGTCGTGTTTAGTCGTGCAGTATTAGAACCTTTGGTATACGACACATAAGGAGCGAAAGATGGAAATTAATGTCACATTTTATATTTATAAGGAAACTATCAAAGACAACATCAAAAGAACACTGTGCATACCCCCTCAAGTGGTTGAGGCATATAAAGAAGTGGTACACTTTAAGGAAGGGCATCACCACATGTATGTACAAGCAAAGAAGGACCCAGATCGACAATGGTTGCCAACACAATTGGAAGAGGAGATGGGCCACATTATGGTCAATTGGGGAGATGAGTGGAAGATTCCACAAGCAAAGATAGGGCCATCAGAGAAGAAAAACCTAAAAATAAATGAGGTCGATGAGGAGGAAGAAGAAGGAGACGATGACTAGGACAGAGGAAAGGGCCTAGAGGAAATAACTCAACAAAGAACATCGTGAAATGATAGGAAGAGAAAAGATCCAAAGACAGGGAGACCTGGAGAACAATGGCCGAAGCAAAAAGATGTTAAGGAAATGGTCTTCTGGGCTTTGATAGAGGAATATTTTGAGAAGATAGGTGACCAGGTAAAATAAGTCACTGATGAAACATTTCAGTGTGAAACAGAACAATAAGAAGAGATGAACATATGCATGCAGAAACAAATGGAAGAATTGTGACAACTATTAGAAGCAACAAACATCGCGTTAGGGGAAAAAACAGAGGAGGAACCAACAAAAAGCACTACCAAGACTAGAGAGGCAGGGCAAACAATCTCCCAGTCCTTAGCAGTCACAAGAGAATGGAGATTGATTAAGCTAGCAACAAAGGTAGTCAAGTTCCCCATGACAGAAATAAAAGAACATGCCAGAGAACTAGGTCACATTGACTTAGTGCTATCACAACTTCCATTGGATGTATTGTAGGAATTACAAATGAGCGCAACACAAGAGTTGAATGTGCGTACAGAAAAGACATCCTGTGATTCAATGAAGGTTATGACAAAAACTATCATGTTAGAGATGGAGTACAACAAAGTTAAACATGACCGCGATAAGGCCACACAAAAGGTAGAAAGAATGCAACATGAATTCGAGAAATTGTATAGAGAACTCCCAGAGGTGTAAAAAAAGAAGGAGCATGTTGGCCCTTGGTTATGGAAATAAGTGAAGCTCAAGGAAGAAAAGGCAAAATGTGAACTGCACAGAAGACATAGTGACTGTGACTGGGTCGAAGTGATAAAAGAGCATAAAAGATGGAGCGAAGCCTAAGAAAGCAATATGTTGGATGAGGATATCGAGGACAACGAAACATCAAGAAAGAAGGATCATGGACAAATAAGCAAGCAGAAAAAGCCAACATTGGAAGCTTTGGAGCACCACTCGAGAGGAAGGAAAGATAGGTTAGAGAAGCCCTGAAAATGCGGGTCAAGTTGACCTAGGGTTTTAGACACCTAGGGTTTTGGTATCTAGGGTTTTGACACCTAGGTTTCGACCTAAGGATGTCGGTGAGTGATTGTAATGTATATATAGTGGTCTAAAGGACCTAGATTGGGTTTTTGATGTTATGATCATTGTTGTTGTCTTTGTCATTGCGTGATCGGTTGAGTAACATTGGGTGAGAGAGAAGTGTTGAGTGTGAGAGCCTTTTGAATTGTAAGACCTTCAGTTGGGTGCGAAGATCACCCTGCAGCTGAGTGCGTAGGGAGAGGAGAGAGAGAGAGGATAAGAAAGAGGATCTGCTAGCTAAGAGTGAAGAAAAGAACTGTATGCTTCATCTCAATACATTATAAAGCACAGTTCTGTGGACATATCCCTAGATAGAGAGTGAACCATGTATATCTTGTCTTGTGTGTGTGATTGATGCTATGTTATTTTACCTTGATATACGGTTATTGCATTATTGTGGTAGATATGATGGATGCATGGAATAGATATAAGATGATAAGTGATATATGCATGATGTATTGTTCTAGTGTTGGATCCACTTGATAGTTCCCTTTGTTGTAGACATCTCTATCCTGCAACCCCCCCATAGCTGCTTCGAGTGAGACTCCATCTGCTTCGCAGGTGTAGATGAAAGGGCCAGTAGTTAGGGATTTTTGGTGTGCTCTTGGAGGTGAACCGTGGGTCTGCCCCTGTGCCAACAAATGGTTCCGTTGCTGGGATAAGAATCTTCTTGAGGGAATGTCAAGGTGGTTCCCATCAAAGACAGAGATTCAGAAGTGGATAGCAGATCAAGAAAAGGAATTCACTAAAGCCCAGAACAAGAACCCCAATATTAGTACAGAGGATTGGTTGGAGAGATATATTTTTACTGATATACATGAGATTTTCTTTAGAGGAATCCATCAGGAGCTATATGAGTGGTTAGCTAGGTTAGCAGATACCCAGTTTAAGATTAGATCTAGATCCCCTGTAGTTTGTATGTCGACGCTGATCAAGAAGGTCAAGAGAGTTGATAATGTCGTATCAAGAGCATTAGATCACTGGTTTGATAGCACCATTGGAGGGTACATCACCGAGTTTATTGTTTACATAGTAGAGTCATATATCCAAGCTGAGAGATATTTCTTCAATGGACACAGAGGACAATTTTTACATTTTCTAAAGTTGAGGATCAAGATGCTATTGCATGAGAAGAACATCTTGAAGATACAATAGATTGGTCAGATCTGGTAAAGCTAATGTTCAAAAATTTGGACAGTGACAACGACACAAAAGTTGGACATACGCGAAGTGGGAGAGTGTTTAGAGAAGTTCATCTTGTGAACTTATTCAAGTAGAACTACAGGGATGAGGGTTTCTATAGTGGAGAAGAGGCAGATTTGACGGACGAAGAGCATTCAGAACCCGCTAGGGCAGAGGAAGAAAAAGATGAAGAACCTCGCCGGGACGAGCCAGAAACTTCAGGAACAACGCAGACTGCTAAAGTAAGTACTATTATCCCTCCTGTTGTTTCAGCAACACTAAGCAATCAAAATAGTCAGAGTCACTAGAGTCCGACTCCTCAGAGTACTATTACTATCAGTTCAACATATACTCAGATATGAAACCTAGGAAGATCTGTGGTAGATGCGATGAGGCTCCCTATCTTTAGGGGAGATGGGTTGGAAGACCCTAATCAACACTTATTCCTATGTGAAGCCGTATGGAATATTAAGAATGTCACTAATGAAGCTATTAAAAGAACTTAGTTTAGTACTACCCTAGGGGATCACGCACTGAGCTAGTACATGAAGCTTGTCCAAGGACTTGCACAACCTAAGCCGTTGAATTAGATCAAGAATGCATTGATTGTAGAATTCAAGAAACCCAAATCAAAATCACAATGTATTATAGAGATGAAAGAGATCAAGAAGAAGGTAGCCGAACCCGTTTGGGAATTCGATTAGAGATTCAAGAGCTTAACAGGCCGATTGACTTTTCATATCCCAGATGAGCAAAACAAAGAGTGGTTCATTGCTACCCTTTTACCACACATCAGAGTTTCTCTGATGCAATAGAAGATTGCTTCGCAGGCTAAGGCACCGAAGATCGCCATGAAGCTAGAATCATCCCCTATGGGAGAATCCAGCTCAGGTATGAGTCAGATCTTGAGCCAACTAACTATTTTGTCTCTGCGGGTCGAAGATATGAAAAAAGAAAAGGGAAAAGATAAAAGAGAAGACATTTGGCATGTCAGATGTAGATCAGAAGGCCATGACAAGGAACATTGTCCCCTATTCCATGAATACTTGGCCTATGGAGCTCTGAGCCCTTTGAAGAAAGTCACCTTACCCTTATGCGAGGTATGTCAAAATAGACATTGCCCTCATGAGTGTTATTACATGCAAAAATATGTTCAAACACCCACAAATTTGTATTGCACGTTCTGTAAATCCATGGGACATGATGATAGGGATTGTAGGGCTTACGATATCATGTATGAAAGGTCAAGAGACATATACAAAATTCAAGGCAAAGTACAGCAAGAAAGAAACACTACGCAATATAAGTCCCCTGGGAGAGGAAACTTCAATCCTCACGGTGGATTCAGAGGACAAGGATGAGGAGGAGGTATGGGTCGAGGCCGAGGATAGATAATTTTTTATAAATGCACATAACCAGGACACCTAGAAAGGGACTGTCAGAACCCTTGTACCACTTGCAGCTATTGCAACTCCTTCGAGCATGTTATCAAGGAATGTCTAGCATTGTTGGCTAAGCTTCAGGAAAGACGAGGACCTCAGCAGAACCCGCAAGTGCAACTGATATATGTCAAACCTTGTGGAGAAGACCCTAGATTCGTTGTTATAACTAGAGGAGGTGTTGTTATAGGAGAAGACAGATTGATCCAAGGAAAGACTACAGAAGACTCAGGAATCAAGAAAGCTGCAAAGAAGACCCAAACTTTTGATGCAAAGAAAGAAAGACATATATTTGAGGAGGCAAGAAAAGAGTTCAAAGAAGACCAAGGATCTTCATCAAAGACATGGCCAAAAGTAAGAGAATATGGAATGCCTCTGGCATTCGATTAGTTTGCTTCGCCAAAAGAAGGAAAAGAGGTAAGCAATCTCATGGAATTTTTATATATTTGCATTAAGTTGATTCAGGATGAGAGCATTGTACAAGAACTACAAACTTTAATCAGACAGTATGAGATAGGAAAGATAGAATCCTTACTGAATAGGGAAGTACACTAAATCTCCAAAAAGAGAAGGACAAATAAGAAATTACACTTGAATGCTCAAATAGGAGAATATGATATAGACTATGTGGTCCTCGACTTAGGGTCGGAGGTCAATGTCATGACAAAGAAAACTTGGGCACTAATGGGAAAACCAAAGTTGATCTATTCCCCTATCAGGCTCAGAATGGCTAATCAGCAAGCTGTCAACCCCGTTGGCCGATTGGAACATGTCCCTGTGGACATCGACGGAGTAAGAACTTTTGCAGATTTTGAGGTAATTGAGATAGTTGATGATAGTTGTCCTTACTCTACGTTGTTATGAATTCATTGAGCTTTCAATAATTCCTTTGTGGTTGATTTAAATAAAATACGTATGAATTTTTAAAGAGATAGCCTTAGGGTCATTGCACCCTTAGATTCAGATGAAGTTCAGTGATACACATAACCCATCAGAGAGGAAGACCACGCATATGAGTTGGAAAACATATGAAAACTAACAGCCAGACAACAAGATTACATTAATGCTACGACCAATGGAAACGTAGGTTGTCGAAGTGACAACACATGTTCATCAGACTCAGAAGAAGCACTGGAGAACTAGCAGAATAAAGTGTATGAATTATCTACAAGAAGATGTGCTAGATTAACCAGAGAAGTTCACTAGATTGGCACAACAGTAAGTAACCTACCCACCTTTGATGGTATGACTCCTTTAGAAACCTTCTTGTCGAACTTTGAATAAAGTGTACCAATGCAACAAAGATTCTTGGCGATGGATGAGGCCCTGAAAGAAACACCAACAAGATGGTGGGGGACACACAAAACCAAGATTACAGAATGGGTACAATGTCATACCTTGATGGCAGTGCATTTCTTAGCGCAAGTAGAAGGTTGTGAAGTTAGCTACACAGGTCAAAGATGCCCAAAGGACCATGTGCGAAGTTACGAAGAATCCTGGAGAAACATTCCTCAAGAGCAGTGGGTGCACAAATTCATTAACACACTGGACACGAAACCTATCAACTAGTACCTTCAAGCAGAGTTGCGCCTCATCACTACAGATTGGGAAGGTATGACTCATAATTTTGTAACCACCTTCTTATTTGAAAGTCAATATCCTTCAGTAAATCAAGAATTGAAGATTATAAGACAAAAAGTATTTGAGGAGGCCTCTAACCTCAAATTGGAGAAATAAGAGGACGAATGGACTGCGCCTCTCCAGAAACTGCAAGGCTATTACAACATCAATGTTGATGAAAAAGATGATCCTAGAAAGGTGAACATCGTCGAAACAAAAGTCCAAAGAGATGTGGAAGGACTAGGAGTTGAGCTATCATTCTTTGATATCCAATCAAGATTAGCAAAGTCAATATTGAAATAGAACAGACACCGAAGCTTGCAAATGTTGAAGATTATTGGGATGCTGCTACTATTGATAAGATAACAAAATTACCACATGAATATCAGGACTTGTTTCCAACCAAGTTCACTGATATGAAGGGCATTAAAGGGCCTATGGGAGAGATGAGGATCCCTTTGAAACCAGAGGCAAGACCAGTCAAACAAAGACCCTACAGACTGAACCCTAAATATAAGGAGAAAGTGAAGATTGAGCTTGATAGAATGATGGAAGCAGGGATTATAGAACCTATGGAGGAATCAAAATAGATTAGCCTTATGGTGGTGCAAGACAAGAAGACTGGAGAGATCAAGATCTGTGTAGATCTCAGGAAGTTGAATAATTCATGTTTGCATGACCCCTTCCCTACACCATTCACTGACGAAGTGCTAGATAATGTGGGAGGCCAGGAGGTATACTCTTTTACAGATGGATTCTCAATATACCATCAGATATGGATTGCCAAGGAAGACTACCATAAGACCACATTTGCAATATAATGGGGGTCCTATCAGTATACAGTGATTCCATTTGGATTGAAGAATGCCCCAACCATATTTTCTAGGGTGGTGGTCGAAGCATTCAAGGAGTTTCTGCATAAATTTCTAGAAGCATATTTTGATGATTGGACTATTTTTAGTTTATTGAAAAATCATATTGAATGTCTAAGGCTAATGTTGGAAAAATGCAGGTAGTGTCAAATTGCCTTGAATCTGAAGAAATGCATCTTATTCTCACCATTTGGAGTGTTGTTAGGTCATATTGTATGCAAGCAAGGATTGTTGGTCGATCCATCTAAAATTTCCATTATAGTTGATCTACCCCCTCCTACTTCAGTCAAACAACTATGCACTGTGCTGGGACATACTGGATACTATAGGAAGTTCATTAAAGGATATGCCCAGATTACAACACCCATGGAAAATCTTTTTAATAAAGACTGTTAGTTTAGTTGGACAAAAGAGTGCCAACAGAGCTTCGACACACTGAAACAAAAAATGGTTGTTGCACCTATTCTGGTCTTCCCAGATTGCAGCAAGGAGTTTCATGTGCATGTTGATGCATCTTATATTTCCTTAGGAGAAATGTTAGCACAACTTGGGGAAGGAGATATTGACCATCTGTTAGCCTTTTCCAGCTGGAAGATATCAATTGTTGAGATCAATTACACCACTACCGAGCGAGAGGGGTTATCCATGGTGTATGCGCTGCAGAACTTTCGCCACTACTTGTTGGGAGGACACTTTAAAATGTTTACTGATCACTCAGTGCTGAAAAACCTAGTCAAAAATCTAGTGTTGGGGGGGAGAATATGCAGATGGCTTCTGCTACTTCAGGAATATGACTTTGATATCATAGTAAAGCCAAGAAGAATGAATAAAGGTCCTGACCACTTGTCAAGGTTGGAACATGGAGAAGAGTCGACCAGGTTGGAGGATGCACTGCCGGATGCACAATTAATAGCCATTAGAAATATTGATGACCACTTCACAGAGATAGTCCAGTTCCTGTCAACAGGAATGGCACCTAGCGAATATACAATTCTCCAGAAGAAACAGCTAGTAGTGTGCGCTATAGACTTTTCACTTATATCGGGACAACTCTACAAGTTGTGACCTAATGAGATATTGAGAAGATGTGATATGGAGGAAGAAAAATCAGTGATCCTCGCGAAAGCTCATGAAGGCATCGCAGGAGGACACTACGTAGGGAAAGCAACCGCGTAGAAGGTGCTTAGAGTGGACCTTTGGTGGCCTACCTTACACAGAGATTCTAAAGACTATTACAGAGCCTGCGATGTATGCCAAAGAATTGGGAAACCATCCAGAAGAGATGAAATTCCATTAGCACCATAGATGACCCTACAATCATTTGAGAAATGGGCCATCGACTTCGTGGGACCTATAAACCAACCAGGAAAGCACACAGGAGAAAGATACATAATTACAACAATAGAGTACTTGACCAAATGGGATGAAGCAAGAGAAGTTAAGGACTATACTGAAACTACAGCTGCGCTTTTCATATTTGATGACATCGTAACTAGGTTTGGATGCCCAAAGATCCTTATGAGTGATCAAGGCACACATTTCATAAATAATACTGTTGAATCCTTGACTGAGGAATTTGCAGTCCATCACCAGAAGAGCATGTCTTACCATCCAAAAGCAAATGGGACAGTGGAAGCATTCAATAAGATCTTGGAGACAACACTGACGAATATTTGCAGTGTGAACATGGATGACTGGGATTTAAGAGTACCAGTAGTACTATGGGCCTATAGAACCACTTTCAAGAAGCTAACAAGGCAGACCCCCTTTAAGTTGGTATATGGTCTTGAAGTTATTGTCCCAATGGAATATTTGGTACCAAGCCTAAGGATTGTTGCCTTTACAGATATGGATGACATTGGCGCTGCTCAAGAGAGGCTCGCACAGTTGATCGAACTCAAAGAAGACAGATTTGTTGCAGGATTTCATCAGCAGGTGCAAAAGGAAAGAGAAAAGGCCTAGCATGATAGGCTCATCAATAAAAAGGCATTCAATCAAGGTGACCTAGTACTGGTATATGAAAATAAGTTTATAAAACATCCTAGCAAGTTCAGAACGCATTGGATCAGTCCATATGAGATCGTCTATGTTATAGAAGGAGGAGATGCATAGTTGAAGACTTTTAAGGGAGAATGGAAGGAAGGATTAGTGAATGGGAGCCGGTTGAAATTGTATTATGACAACCCGCTACCCCACAACTCTAAGTAAAAGCATAAGGAAAAGGGTCTAGGTACCAGGTGTAGTTGAAACTGGGTACCAGACACAACAAAGACAGTCTGCACAAGGAAGGAGAGGAGGTATAGAGTAGAAAACAAAGGTTGCACTGCACAGTCTGAAGTTGAAGTAAAACAAAAAGGTTAGATCTGAAGTACCTCGGGACGAGTCACATGTGAGTGTTGGGGGCTTGTTGGCCCTTGGTTATGGAAATAAGAAAAGCTCAAGGAAGAAAAGGCAAAATGTGAACTGCGCAGAAGACACGATGACTGTTACTGGTTCGAAGTGAGAAAAGAGAAGAAAAGATGGAGCGAAGTCCGAGAAAGCAAGCCGTTGGATGAGGAGATCGAGGATGAGAGAACAACAAGAAATAAGGATCATGGACAACTCAGCAAGCGGAAAAATACACCATTGGATTATTTGGAGCACCGCGTGAGAAGGAAGGAAATACAGGCTGGAAAATCCCTGAAAATGCGGGTCAAGTTGACCTAGGGTTTTAGACACCTAGGGTTTTGACACCTAGGTTTCGACCTAAGGATGTCGATGAGTGATTGTAATGTATATATAGAGGTCTAAAGGACCTGGTTTGGGTTGTTTATGTTATGATCATTGTTGTTGTCTTTGTCATTGCGTGATTGGGTGAGAGAGAAGTGTTGAGTGCAAGAGCCTTCTGAATTGTAAGATATTCAGCTGGGTGCGAAGATCACCCTGCAGTTAGGTGCACCGGGAGACGAGAGAGAGAGAGGAGAAGAAAGAATATATGTTATATAAGATCGCAGACAAGAACTACATGCTTCATTTCAATATATTATAAATCACAGTTCTGTGGATGTAGCCTTAGAGAGAGGGTGAACCACGTATATCTTGTCTTATGTGTGTGATTGATGTTATGTTATTTTACCTTGATATACTGTTATTGCATTGTTGTGGTAGATATGATAGATGTGTGGAATAGATCTAAGCTGATAAGTGATGTATGCATGATGTATTGTTCTAGTGTTGGATCCACTTGATAGTTCCCTTGGTTGTAGACATATCTGTCCTGTAACCCCCTCATAGCTACTTCAGGTGAGACTGCATCTGCTTCATAGGTGTAGCCGAAAGGACTAGTAGATAGGGCTTGTTGGTGCACTCTTGGAGATGAACCCTAGGTCTGCCCTTGTGCCAACAGAGCCCCAGTGGAATATCAAGTCACGAAGATTAGTGAATCCATTCAGGGCTTTCGCGCATGAATAATTTATCTTGAAGGGCATGTGACACCAAGAACTCCACCTGAAGAGAGGGAGACTATTGGCACAGGGGCAGACCCAGGGTCCAATGCTTCAACAACGCACCAAAAAACCCTAACTATCGGCCCTTTCAGCAACACCTGCGAAGTAGATGAAGTCTCACCCGAGGTAGAGGCATGGGGGGTTGCAGGACTCAAATTTTTGCAACCTATCTGGGACACAGATCTGTGATTACAACACTTAAAAAAGCACTTAACAATTATCAATCATTAGTATTTAACCCTTTATTCACATCATAGGTAAAACCCTAATTACAGAGCAACACAGTATTCAACAAGATCTAACACATCCAAGCACTTAGCACATAGAAATAGATCAGATATAGCATTCATTTACATCACTAAGCATTAAGCTAATATATCATACGCATCTAACATACATAAATATTAAGCACTAAGCATAAATCACATCAATCACGCAAAACAACCATAAAACATGATATATGTGGTTCACCCCCAGCGTGGGGCTACATCCACCAACTCTTCGTCTTCTTTATTATCTTATTTCAATCTTCTTACATGATCAGAGCCACAAGGTCAACTTCACATAGGACATGAGATTTGTGTGCACCTTGCCAGATCCCCTTTCCCCGAGTAGATATAGGCACAAAGCCTTCTTACAATCACTTTCACTTAGCTATACAATTTCCCAACACACAATATGCACAGAGCTAGCTCAATCACATAGATCCAAATACTAACATCATTTGCACTTAGAACAACACTATATTCTTATCACCTCTTCTCCTTTACATTGCTTAGATATCTATTTATACATTACAAAAAGGGACAAAGCATGGTTAAACCCATGGGCCAACACCCCATACCCGTTACATAAACCCTAAACCCACAAATCCCACAAAGGGGGGCGAGGTGGGTCCAAAGCATGGGTAAACCCATGGGTCGACACCCCATACCTGTTAGATAAACCCTAAACCCAAAAATCCCACAAAGGGGGGAGAGATCCTGCGATCTCTTCTTCGCTTGGGTGCTCCGCCTTTAACCAGCCTATTGAAGTCCCAAAATCGGTCAAACATGACCCAAGTTCTCCAAAACTTGGTCAAGGGCCAACAGGTCCCCAAAACTCACTCGTGACTCATCCTGAGTCACTCTAATCTGGGAAACTCTGCTTCGAAGGCCTTGAGATTGGATCGATCTGTTTCGACCTCCTGTTTCATTAGAGCCTCCTACTCGGTGAACTCCTGAATAACTTTTTCGGTCACTGACCCTTCCAATCATTGTTCCACCATGGTTACCACGTGTTCTAGCTATGCACCCTGTCTTTCAATCTCCTAAAAAAGTGTGCAAGCTTCATCCTGCATTAGCTCGAGCCTCTAGGTCACTTCCATGACTTTACTCTGAATGGCATGGACCTCTTGTTGAGCCATGTGCTATTCCTGGGACCTTTTCATTCTCTTGACTGCTGACAGTGGATTCAACTATGCTTGCACTATTGCTGCTTGTTGCTTTACCTCCTGGAGCTATGAATCCAACGTCCTTAGTTTTGGGTCCTCTGCAAGGCGCTCGTAGGTCTACGCACTTCTACTGCTGAATTGCTTGCATTCTAAGGCCAATTCCTTGATTCTCTCAATTGCACTCCTCACAGTTTCTTCTCTCTGATATCGCACTTCCTGCGGAGTACTTGACACTATCTGTAATTCCAATTCTGTGACTCATGCTTGGAGCTACTGAATGGCATTGGCGATTTTCCCCACTTGGCTCTCAGTTGTTTCTTCTTCCATATGTTCTAAGCCCATCACAGAACGACTCCTATGGTTTCTGCTTCTTTAACTCCTATCTGCTCCACAAGCAGTTAATCTTTCTCCTTCTAGATTTTCACTCTATCCTTTGCAACCATCACCTGGAGGTCCTCTTTTTCTTGCTGCGCAACCCGACGTTGCTCTAGTGCATCCTCCTTTGTTTTCTTTAATGCTTCTGTCACCTATTATTTTTCCTCCTAGAATCGATGAAGGTGAGCCTCTATTGAATTTGCTATTCTGCGGAGTTGAGCAGGCTCATCTCCTAATTCAATACCTTCTGATGATGATGGTGCAGCAGACACTGCGCGACTCGAATAGAGATCCTGTTGTACTCCTTTGAGCTCTGCCTAAATCCTATCATACATGGTCTCTTGCTTTGCTTCATTGCACTATAAAATATCCTCTGAAGTATCTGATACAACGGAGATGATGAGGTCAATATCATCTACCGTGAGCATAGTCTGGAATGGAGGTTTATTGGCTTTTGACTTCTTCCGCAAGGAGGGTTTCGTTAGGGAACCCTTTCTTTTCTTGGATGTCTCAGCTTCTGGAAGGGGATCTTTAGGTGGTGTCACTTCACCCTGTTCTTGTTTTTCTTCTTCCCTTTCATTCTCTTCTTTGTCTACTTTGTCACCTCCTCCTCGTTTAGGTGAATATGGTGTAGTTTCCTTTGACGCGTTGTCCACTTCATGTACCTCTTCCTTATTTTTCTTCCTGTTGTTGTTGGGTGCATCATATTCTTCTTAGGTGACTACAGGACTTCCGATCAGGTCGGGGTTGGGAATTTCTGTCTGTTCAACTGGTACCAGGAATTCTGTAGGCCACTCCTTGGTTATTTCCTCCACATCCTCTTCGGTGAGTTTGTAATAGGACTGGAGCTCTTCCTTCTGTTCAACTCCATGTGCAGTGATATATATGAAGTTCCTGTCTACACGGAACTTCGTGATTGGCTTGAACCTATGAAGTGTATTCGAGTTCATGTGAGGGAAGGATTCGATGGCCCTCTTCAGCTACAGATAATAGGTGTGGAACACCACGTTTGACTGCCATTGCTTCACCATGTTGCTCGAGTACCATGGTGTAGTGAACTTCCAGCATCTCCCAAGCAATGAAGGAAATGAGGATCAGTAGCCAACTAAAATGAAACTTGTTGCCCTGGTCTTCAGCTTCATGAAAGTATTGATCTAACTGGTTGACAAGGTAGCTCACCCAGTTCATTTGTAGCCCCTCAACGCATTTTCCTGCGAGGTTCGTGACCTATGTTGGTTTGTTCTTCTTGATGAGCTTACCAATGATCAACTGACAAGATAGGCACACTGCGCCATTCTGGATGGAGGCTACCTTGTAGCCCCAATTCCTCTTCTCTACATCACCGTAGGTGTCTTTTATTCGCTGCGCCGGGGCACGATCTACAACTTTCCCTGGATAAAAAATTTGTGGGTCTGGTCCTTGTACGCTCAATCCGGTGATCTGGTGGATCAACGTCGGATCTATAGTGATGTGCTAATCCAACCATAGCTAACCACCATGGTAGCATGACAAGAGGAGTTTAACGCACGCATTAACCTCTTGATGTCTATCGAAGTGTGGTAACTTCATCACATTGAGGATCGTGGACCTCGCGATGTCCATGGTCCACGGCTGGGGGACTATATTAAAATTCTTCCCCGTTGTCTTGGTCAAATACTTGTGTGGTGTGAGCATGCCATAGTTTTTACGGTCTCCCAAGTTGAAGTCGCTAATCTTCAATGTCTAAATTTGTCCTAGCTGTGGTCCTACTGCGCGTATCCACTTTGGGAGGTACGCAATGATCAATGTGCAGTCGAAGTCCCTGTTAATGGTTATGCCATTATTATAGTTCTTTACATTTCAATAGATAAGAGAATCATAAGAACAAGATCACTGAGAAATACACATTCACAAGAGACACAACATTTATCCTGGGAAACCCTCTAGGGAAAGGAAAACCCAGCAAAAACTTCCTTATCATAAATAGCTTATACAATCTTCAAGAGATAACTCAAACCAATACAGATAGTCCTCCCCAAGAGATGCACCGCTCTTCTTCTCCTCTCTCTAACTGGTAATTGAAGCTTGCCTCATAAGATAATGAGCAAGTGAGTTGTGTGTTAGAAGTGAGGCGCTAGCCTCTTATTTATACAAGACTGGCACGTGTGAGAGGGTTTTATTGGTAGGGCCGACCTCTCACTCTGGGTGGATAAACCCACCTTTAATTAATTCTGGGTCTTCAATAATAACTGCTGGGGGTGACTTCTTATTCTTCCCCTTATAATTGTTCGATGACCAATCTACAAAAGGGGATTTGGTCCTTAAACAATTACCGACATGATTAATCCACAATGGGGATTAATCTTAATGATAAAATAACAATAATAATAAGAATTCTCTTCACAGTTACATTATTTCAACACTCCCCCTTAACAAGAAGGTTATTCTTCATCAGCATCAGGCGAGAGAGGTCTGCATCATCAATGGCATCAAGAGGACAGTATCATCAATATCATCTTGAAATATTGGCTAGCACATTTACGAGTCATCAGAAGTTTTCTTCATCGGCAACACCATCATTCTTGAAAGAATCTCATCATCATTTGCATCAATATGTATCAATAAAATGATACCTCATCACAGCACTAGGCTAGCACATCACAGTACTACACTGGCTCAATGTCACGGCTGATAAGCTGGTAGCTCAGTGTCAGTCACATCTTGCTTTACATCTAACAACTAGGTCAGAAGCAAGGAATATCATCATCTCGCTTTACGTCTAACAACTAGGTCAGAAGCGAGGAATCATAACGTCATGCTTTACGTCTAACAACTAGGTCAGAAGCATGACTCATCTTGATTTACGTCTAACAACGAGGTTAGAAGCAAGGAACACATCAACATCTCACTTTACGTCTAACAACGAGGTCAGAAGTGAGGAATCATCTTGCTTTACGTCTAACAACTAGGTCAGAAGAAAGGAATCAACGGCGTCATGCTTTACATCTAACAGTGAGGTCAAAAGCATGAATCATCTTGCTTTACGTCTAACAACGAGGTCAGAAGTAAGGATCACATGGTGTCATGATTTACGTCTAACAGCGAGGTCAGAAGCATGACTCATCTTACTTTACGTCTAACAGCGAGGTCAGAAGCAAATATCACATGGCGTCATGCTTTACGTCTAATAGCGAGGTCAGAAGCATGACTCATCTTGCTTTACGTCTAACAATGAGGTCAGAAGCAAGGAATATATATACTCCCCCTTTCAGGGAGGGTCCTTTCGGACTATACCAAGTTTATCTCGAAAGTGTTCAAACTTTACACGAGATAGAGGCTTAGTTAACACGTCAGCAACCTGTTCATCCATTCTAATGTACTGGAGCTTCAAGGCTCCTCTCTGTACCATGTCGCGGATGAAATGATAGCGGATCTCTATGTGCTTCGACCTGTCGTGAAACACAAAATTCTCTGTCATTTTAATGCAGCTTTGATTGTCGCATAGAATCGCGGTTGCTCTCATCTCCAAATCAAATAGGCCTGTCAACAAATTTCGAAGCCATATAGCTTCGCAGCTAGCAGAACATGCGGCAATGTACTCTACTTCCGCTGTGCTGAGAGAAATACTGGATTGCTTCCTACTCTGCCACGAGATCATAGCTAATTCCAAACTGAAACAACATCTAGAATTGATTTTTCTGTCTGCAACGCTTCCTGCCCAATCTGCATCAGTATATCCACTCAATGTGAATTCATGATCTCCATCATAGCTGAGACCATAATCCATTGTAACTTTAAGGTACCTCATCACATGTTTTGCAGCCACTAGGTGAACACGTTTGGGCTCTACCAGAAACTAACTCAAGGTGTTCACTGCAAAACAGATGTCTGGTATGGTGTTCGTTAGGTACATTGGTGATTCAATAATTTGTCTGTACAGTGTGGCATCTATCAAGTCTGACAAAGTATCGACCAACAGCTTCAGCTTTGCTTCCATGGGAGTATTCATGGACTTGCATTCTAGCATGTCGAATCTCTTTAAGATTTTGACCGTGTACTTCCCTTGGTTAAGGAAGATCCTTTTGGACTCTGCCATACCTCAAAACTAAAGAAGTAATGCATTAGGCCAAGGTATTTCATTTCAAATTCTGTGGCAAGTCTCTTTTTACATTCAGTGATGATATTTTCTTCTCCAGTTAAGAATAAGTCATCCACATACAGTAGTAAGATTATTGGTTCATTATCCATAATTTTGAAGTAGAGATTTGAGTCTGCTTTACTCTTGGTAAAGCCTAATCTCGTCAAGAAACTGTCTATATGGCCATACCAAGCTCTGGTAGCTTGCTTCAATCCGTATAAGTCTTTCTTCAATTGGCAGACATGAGACTTCCTGTCTTCAACCTCAAATCCTTAGGGTTGATCTATATACACTTCCTCTTTGATAACACCATTTAGGAAAGTTGTCTTCACGTCCATCTGGTCCAGCTTCCACTTCATCTTAGCTGCAAGAGATATGATGGTCCCGATCAAAGTGCATCTGGCTATAGGAGAGAATGTCTCTTTACAGTCAATGCCTTCCTTCTGCGAAAATCCACGAGTGACCAACTTGCTTTATACTTCTCAATACTTCCATTAGCAGCATGTTTTATTTTGAAGAGCCATCTGTAGGATACCCCATCTTTATTCCCATGCTTTTTTTTTCATTATGGATTAGTATTCCTCTGTCATGGCATCTGCCCATTCTTTTTTCTGAATGGCTTCTTCAGAGCAAATAGGCTCTTCTTCTAGAAGATCACACATCAAAGCCATATAGCTGGAGAATGGCTTTGGTCTTTTCACCTATCTCAAGGTTCCTTCTGGAACACCATACTTCTCTCCATCTTGAATAAGCCTTCTTGCCCAAGCAGTCTTTCTTTTATGGGAGAAGGTCATTTGAGAAGGTTCTTGAACTTCTACTATATCCTGGTCTTCTAGAAGTTCCTCATCAGGGGAAGTTATGACTTCCCTTACTGGTTCTGCAGCTCTGGGAACCTCCCTCATTGTTTTTGCAATCCTGGGATTTACAGGTTCCTCTTCATATACTTCTTCAAGCTGGCATCTTCTTGATTCCTTAAGTGCTTCTTCTTCATCAAAGGTCACATCCCTGCTGATCTCAATATGGCGGTGACCAGGTATGTAGATTCTGAAGGCCTTGGAGACCCCACAAATATTCCCTTCTTTCCTGGAGGGTTCCAGCTTGTTTCTTTTCTCTTTCGGTATACGAATAAACACTGGACAACCAAATATTTTGAGATGGCTTACCTCTAGCTTTTTTCTGGTGAACATCTCTTCTGGTGTCTTGAGCCCAGGTGCACTATGGGGCAATCGGTTCTGCACATAAACAACTGTCATTGCTACTTCTACCCATAAACACATAGGAAGATCTTGATCTTCACAGCTTCCAGCATGGTTCTGTTCTTCCGTTCAGCTACACCGTTTTGTTGGGGATATTGATCCCAACATCTTTACAGAAGTTCACGAGCTCTTCTAAGGTATATTCTCCTCCATTATCTAACCTGAGTATCTTAATCTTCCTTACAGAAGGGTTCTCTTATCAAGGCTTTGAATTCCTTAATCTTGTTGAATACTTGAAATATATCTAGGTCTTTTAAGAGAATAATCATTAATGAATGATACATAGTATACATACCCATTATTGGAGGATGATGGCATTGGGCCACATACATATGAATGAATGAGTTCTAGGACTCCTTCTGCCTTGTTGTCCCTCTTCGGAAATAGGTTATTGACGTTCTTCCCTTGTGCACATCCATCGCATATGCCTTCATGGTCACCTTTGAGTTCTGGTAAACCTGTGACATCTTTGCATATGTATGGTAGTGCCTTGTAGTTGATGTGAGCTAATCTTCTAGAGTTCACATGGATTCTTCAATAGCATGGGTCATGGAAGCTTCTGAGTGACCCACCCTCTTCTTTTCCACTGATGGTTGCTTCATTTATGATTTCGTCTTTAGCACGTTGCCTTCTGCAACCTTCGCTATAGCTTCCTCATGTGACCTGGAGCAAGGTCAACAAAACAACAAGTAAGAATAATATCCTTCTTGATAATATAAAGCAATAACACGAACAATCATCACAGTAGCTCCTTTATAGATTATTACTTATATAATTTAGCAAAGATTAAAGGTAAGGAATACAATACGAAATGAAATACTTTACGACGATTGCTATCTCAACTAAAGTCATTAGCTTGTCATGTGTACCTTTGAATCTTGATTAATCAAACCTGGAGCCTTGTCCGCAAGAGTCAGTGCTTGCTTTTCTTCCATGTCTCCTTCACTCAAGTGACGAGTACTTTCTTCAACCTGTCTTTTATACTAAGAAAATATACTATCTTGACAAAAGGTTAGATTAGAGGATAAGCTCTATGATCAACTTTTAATCCTTCTAATGATTTGATCATATCTTCAATATGCAACACTGATCAAGATAATTTCATAAAAAATAGATGCATATTAGAATAATCACACCTGGGTTGCATCATTCCTCTGAATGTGTTGGATCTTGAGATCCTTCTAGATCTATGGCAAAAGATCCCTTCTCCTGCAAATACTCTTTAGGGTTTAATTATTAACTATATGTGAGTACATACCTCGGATAGCATTTGCAGGTAGTGGCTCCATCTGGTAGCAATGGTAATCATTACCAAAAACTTCAAGAGTGATTGCAACTGGTTCTACGGCTACAACTGCAACTAGTACTGCAACTGCAGCTGATTCTGAGACTGCAACTGCAACTGCAACTTAGGGTTTTATGAGGAAACCCTAATTTTTGAAAATTTGAATTTTGAAATTCTGATCCAGGGGATAGATGCGCTGGGCTGAGGCGAGTTAGCTGGTGCAGTCGAAATTTTGAAAATCCAACTTTTACCCCCTCAAACTTGATCTGTGAATTTCTGGACTGGTGCTTCTGGTTTTCTGGTACTTTTGGTACTCTGGTACTTCTAGTACACTGGTTTTCTGGTTTTCTGGTACTTTGTGAAACTAGGGTTTTACTTTCCGGGAGATCTAGCCACTGAAAATGTGCGCTCTAAGAGCCAAAATGATCCTTGGGGGAGGGCGCAGCTTTCTAGGTGGTTAGGGAGCTGAAAAGATTCACTTTTGTAAAACCCTAATTTTTGGGTACGGTAACAGTGACGTTTTTTTTTTTTCTCTTGAAAATTGTGTTTCCTTCAGGTTGGCTCTAATACCATGTTAATGTTTATGCCATTAATATAGTTCTTTGCATTTCAATAGATAAGAGAATCATAAAAACAAGATCCCTGAGAAATACACATTCACAAGAGACACAACATTTATTTTGGGAAACCCTCTAGGGGAAGAAAACCCAGCAAAAACTTCCTTATCATACATAGCTTATACAATTTTCAAGAGATAACTCAAACCAATACAGATAGTCCTCCCCAAGAGATGCGCCACTCTTCTTCTCCTCTCTCTAACTGGTAATTGCAGCTTGCCTCATAATATAATGAGCAAGTGAGTTGTGTGTTAGAAGTGAGGCGCTAGCTTCTTATTTATACAAGACTGGCATGTGTGAGAGGGTTTTACTGGCAGGGCCGACCTCTCACTCTGGGTGGATAAACCCACCTTTAATTAATTCTGGGTCTTCAATAATAACTGTTGGGGCCGACTTCTTATTCTTCCCCTTATAATTGTTCGATGACCAATCCGCAAAAGGGGATTTTGTCCTTATACAATTACCGACATGATTAATCCACAATGGGGATTAATATTAATAATAAAATAACAATAATAATAACAATGCTCTTCACAGTTACATTATTTCAACAATCCCTCAGGACGTTGTCACGACTAACCACGCCATCCAGAGGCAGGATATAGTCAGGCAGGACCGACAGGATGAGATTTGTGTTTGCTAAGTCATCACGATGCTTGCTTCTCTTCTTCGTCGCAGTTCAGGATGGCCTAGATAGACGTCCAATCGATGGGAATGCTTTCACTCCTCTTATTGACGAAGCTTGAAAGCCTGCGGACATGACCTTCTCAGCCATGAGGTCTATGAGAATCTCTTCAACGGTTTTCTCTACTACGCTCAAGTCGTCCGACATACACACGCGAGATTCAATATCTCAGGTCAGTGAACAAACAAGCAAGGTAGAAGAATGAATGGCGAGGTCTCAATAAGCACTGCGTGAAAGAAATTAGTTCTCTGTGGGCTCAGATAATCACAATTGGCAAAAGTGTCCATGGTAAGACATTCGACGGGTTAAATAGATAACATCATAACAGATTCCTTCAATGGGTAGGAATGCCTCAATCAACGCAATTTCATCCATTATGGCGCGGTCCCAATGGTCCAATGGAGAGCGTTCCGGCAATAACTACGTTTCTAGTTGTTCTGGAGCGTCGTTCTAATGGTCGAGACGCCTCCAATGGTCATATTTCTTCGACGTGGCGAAGTGTCAACTGCGTTGTTCTTCTATTACGGCGAGGTTCAAGTTCTGCAAGCCTTCCTTCTGCGAAGTCCTCTCTGGAACCTCTTGCAATTTTTCTAGCTTAGCTTTCTTCTTACTGAGCTTCCTAGCATTCTTTCCTGTGATCTATGTCTCTTGATTCCTCTTTCCATTCTTGTTCTTGTCTTCTCTTAGCATATTAACTTCGCACTGTGGAGGATCTTTCACAAGGTTCGAGGATATTACTTCTTCTCTTATTGTTTCTGGAGTAGGTGCTCTACTCAGCTGCATGGATAGTTTCTTTAAGTCTTCTTGCGTTCTTTCGACAGATAGGTCTCTGGCCCTCAATTTCTTTGACTTGTCCTCCTGTTTTTCTATTAAGAGCGCTATTCTCCTAGCCATGAAATCCCTTAATTCTTTATTTTTCTGTTCTATAGCTTTCTCTTCTTCTTTCCTTCGGATTTGGTCATTCTCAATCCAAACCCTTCCTAACAAAAGTGCAAAAGGAGTGTTATTCTCAACAAACCTAATGACCTCAAATTCTTCTTCTATCGATGTTCCATGAGCGATCATAAGTACATGGGCAAGTCTTCCACATAGGGTTATCAACTTCCCTTTAAACAATCTGATCCCTCCCAATGAAGGAACCATAGCAGACTTTCCTAAGATTTCCCAAGTACTTTATGTCATAATGTTCACTTGTGGTTTTGCATCCAATACATAGTCTATGTCAAAGTATCATATTCTTGTTTCTATGCACTCTTTCTCTTTTAAGGTATCTAGTAGACTGATGTCTCTGTGATTATTCAGTGTTTCTTTCATCTACAATAAAATAGCCTTTGATTCTTTCAAGTTTTTTAACATATTCCTAGTCTCTTAGCTTTCCTTAGGATTTTATTTTCTCATGTTCTTCTTTTCAACTTTAGCAGTCATTCTAGGGAAATCCAAAACTTCATGTCCAGTAACTTTATAACAAAGGAAAATAGGACCTCTACTAGGGAATTCCTTAGAAAGATGTCCCAGTCTTCTGCAACTATAACAAAGAGTCAATACTCTCTTTCTCTTAAACGATCCCCAACATTTCTTGTACTGCGCACTGGGATCATAGTGAAGTACCTGCAAAAAATTCTTTCTAGGATCTTGGATCCACTTGTTAGTCCAACAATTCTTTCTATGCATAGGAAAAAGATATATTTCTCTATTTCTATCAGATCTATTCATATCAAACCTTCTTTCTTCGAGTTTTGCCCTAGTTTTTAGACTAGGACCAAATCTATCAAACATACCTAGATCCATTTTTTTGAAACAAGAATTTCCACTTATCTTACCTTTATCAGAGCACAAAGCTTCAAGATCTTACCTCTTTTATTAAGATCAGACTTCTCTTCTTAGCACAGAGCTTCACAAGTCAAGTAGAATACTGCGCACTAGGGCAACAGATCTACGCACAAAGCTTTCTCTTCTTTAGTTCCCAACAATCACAGTTTCAAGTCCTGACAATGGAACCATTTGCTGGCACAGGGGAAGACCCATGGTTCAACGCTTCAACAACACACCAACAAAACCCTAACTACTGGCCCTTTCAGCAACACCTACAAAGCAGATGAAGTCTCACCCAAGGTAGAGGCAGGGGGGGTTGTAGGACTCAAATGTTTGCAACCTAGCTGGGACACAAATCTGTGATTACAACACTTAACAAATCACCTAGCAGTTATCAATCATTAGTATTTAACCCTTTATTCACATTGTAGGTAAAACCCTAATTACAGAGCAGCGCAGTATTCAATAAGATCTAACACATCGAAGCACTTAGCACATAGAAATAGATCAGATCTAGCATTCATTTACATCACTAAGCACTAAGCTAATATATTAGATGCATCTAACATACATAAATATTAAGCACTAAGCATACATCACATCAATCACACAAAACAACCATAACACGGGATATACGTGGTTCATGCCCAGCGTGGGGCTATGTCCACCAACTCTTCGTCTTATTTATTATCTTATTTCAATCTTCTTGCATGCACAGAGCCACAGGGTCAACTCCGCATAGGACATGAGACCTGTGCGCACCTTGTCAGATTCTCCTTCCCCGAGTAGATCTAGGCACATAGCCTTCTTACAATCACTTGGACTTAGCTCTACAAGTTCCCAACACACAATATGAATAGAGCTAACTCAATCACATAGATCCAACTACTAACATCATTTTCACTTAGCACAACACTATATTCTTTTCACCTCTTCTCCTTTACATCGTCTAGATATCTATTTATACATTACAAAAAGGGCCAAAGCATGGGTAAACCCATGGGTCGACACCCCATACCCATTACATAAACCCTAAACCCAAAAAACTCACAAAGGGGGATGATATCCCGCAATCTTAGCTTCGCCTGGGTGCTCCGCCTTTGACCAGCCTGTCGAAGTCCCAAAATCGGTCAAAAATGACCCAAGTTCTCCATAACTTAGTCAAGGGCCAACAAAGACGAGGGATCAAATCATGAAAACAACAGTGGAAAGTATAAATACTCTAAAAATAGAGTGTGCTCAATTGTTTACAAAGACTATTATCATTTGGAAACAACTTAGTGAGGATAAGGAGAAACAGGAAATCAATCAGAAGATCCAAGATTTACAGGAAAAGGCCCATAAATTCAACGATGTAATGGGCACATTACTGCCAGCTAAGGTGGTAACTACGATGAATGGGAACATAAAGTTGTATTCATAAATGAATCAGCTGAGGGAGGAGAAACATGCACGTGCACAACAAATAGAAGTAATACAGGAGGAAGCATACGAAGTAATAGAAACCTTAGCAATAACTCAAGGAATCATCAAACAAGAAGCGAATGAAGGTGTCGAGAAGATGCAGGCTCGTGTCACTATAGAAAAAGTTGACCAAATTTTGTAGAAGGAACCAAACGTCAAGGAAAAGGCTGTGAAAATGAAAAATGCCTTTGACAAATTCATGGCACACTAGAAGAAGGCCTGAGTGGCTCGGGAAAATACACAAGTGAGTTTTGGGGGCCTATTGGATAGGCATTTTGGTTAAGTTTTGGGATCTGCGCCATAAGAAGTTAAAAGAATAAAAGGAAGTTAGAATATGGAATATAACGCGCGACAGGAGAAAACTTTAAGGATTCAAAGCATGCGACAAAAGGATGCATGATGGAGTAGCATGAAAAATGTGGAAAATGGTCATAGATCGTTAGGATTTTGGGGACATCATGTCCAATTTGTAAATGGATTAGCCCTATTTTGATGTATAAATATGAAAATGGTTTTTGGGTAGAGGGGTTCAACATAGGAGAAGTTCTTAATGTTTGTTGGGTGAGTTAAGTTGAGCAAAGGAAGAAGCTTAAGGTATGACTGAGGAGTGAAGCCCACACTGCAACATAATGGCTAGGCAAGTTTGGATAATGTTGTTGTTGCATATTTTGTAGCGCAATGAAAAAATATAAGAGAATTATCAATGACTAATAAAATAAGCCAATCATTGTGGATGTAGCCCAAGTTGGGTGAACCACGTTAAACCTGTTTGTTGTGATGCATCATCTTTGTGTTTTATGTTGTTTGAGTGTTATCATGAAATAATGATATATGTTGAATGTATTGTTCATATATGATGATTATAATGTTGTGCACTGAAGTATCTATTAATTGGAAGAATGTTGTGCATATAATATGTTGAATGTTAAGTGACTATTAAGTAATGGGAATTGTTTACACAATTTCATGATAGTAAGAACATGAAGAATGCCTCACTTCCCCTCATCACTACAGAACCTTGGTTCCTACAACCCCTCTAGATGCCTCAGGTGAGACTTCACTTTCTCTGCAAGTGCTGCCTAAAGGGACGATGTCTAAGGCTTTTGTTTGTATATATATGATTAACCCCAGGTATTCCCACTTCACGCCAACACATCTTTATTACTAATGTCATTCCATCACAACAGAGGCATACATTCTACATAATTTATATATATTATATCCATATAACTTCATATCTTCTCTATATAAATCCTCAGAAAGACAACACACTGTGCAATGTGCCTTCTCACAAGATTCAAATGTATAACAAACACAAAAGTATATTCAAAAGCATTACAATATTACAACAGGATCAGAGAAATCTCGACACTATTGACTCAATGAATCTCCTGTTAACATCTTACTAGCTTCATTTCTGATATCACGGCTTCCTTTTATAGCTTTCTCTTCTTGGGAGATCTATCTCTCTTTACACTACTCCACTTTCTTCACTGATAAAATTGCCTCGCACAGTTCTATAATTTTCCTATAGTCCATGTAGCCTTTAGGAATCGGGTGTTGGATTATTGAGAGTGCAGGTGAATCAATAATAGAGCAATTTAATCCTTTTTAACCATACAATCCAAGTGTTATATCAATGAAGCATCATCATCCAATAACTGTACAGTAAATAAGCAATGCACAAATGAACAAACATACACATACACAGTACACCAGTGTTTTACGTTGAAACCCAAATCAGGAGAAAACCACAGAATGATTTTTCTTATATGTCTTGAAGAATTACATTCATTGGAAGCACCAACTTCCTTTGTTTTCCAGCTGCAACTGGAAGGAGGCTCCAACCCCCTAGTTTCTCAGGATACAACCTGAGGGAAGATCCAACTCCCCAATTTTATGGATACAACCAAAAGGATGATACAACCCCCTTTGTTCTCAAGCTACAATCGGAAGCTGGCTACAACTACATGTCCTTGCCCCATCCTGCCACCCTGAAGTAGAAGTAGAATGATGGAACCACTGCCAACCTATCACTGTGAGATATATCGCTGTAAACCTGTACCAATAAATCTAAACCATGAATCAACCATGCATCAATATGTACATCAAATTGTAATCAAAATGTACCATAAACAAGTGCATCAACCATGCACCAACCTGTACCAAATAACCTATAATCAACATGTACCATAAACAAGTGCATCCAACCATGTACCAAGTATGTACTAATCATGTGTCAACTACTCATCAACTATGAATCATCAATATGTACAAACATCATCAAAATATGATTTGTATCTCTGTAATAGACCTGGTGTATATGATCACATTCTTTCAAACCTTCCTTAACTTCAACAATAAGAGACTAGCATTTTCATCAAACTTTTCTTTAGTCTCACATGCCTAGTTTTGGATTAGTCAACAACCCTAAATTGAAGTAATCATAAATTTGTACCTGTAATGTATAAAGATCTGAAACTGATATACAATGTTCTTCAGTGTGTTTTATGCAATTCCTCCAGGTGTCACTACCTGGAACCTCTCAAAAAAGGAGTTATAGAAAAAATGGCATACCTTGTTGAATTGTGGCTTATTCTAGAGAGCAACCTTGTAGAGCATGCCCCGCATGAAATATTTGTTGAATTGATCTGAAAATGTTACAAAGAATACTACAGAATGTAACATAACCAAAAAAATTGGTTTCACTGAATTTGGATCTGTTATGAATAATTTATGACGTTTTTACCCGAAACACCTATTTTTGACTAGTTTCAGGACTAGCCACAAACCCTATTTTCCACGGAGTGTACCTCCAAATATACAATGACCCACAAGATAAAAAAATTACCACAGATACTTGGATATGTTTTCTCAATGGAATAACAATTTCATGGTCTGAATCATTATAGAAACAAATTTATAGTGAAAATGGTGAGATGACCTGTAAATAACATACCTTGGAAAGCACCATCAAAAGAATTTATCCTTCCTTGCATTTTGGCCTTCTTTTCTTCACCTTCCCTCAGAATTTCGTCTTAGATATCCTTGGTTACCTTAGACATCTATAGATATTCAATATTCTCAAGTGTGATTAAAATGAGGGAGCCTTGCCTCTTATTTATACTCTCCAAGTAGCTTCCTTAAAAACATCTTCTAGGTCACTTAGGCCCACTTTCCTTATTTTAGGGTGAACCCACTTCTAATTTCTCCATTAAATTTATCATTGAAATAATGTATTTTGTATTCAATTTGAATTATAATACACTCATTACTTCACTTTATTATTTACATTTTAAAATCTCTTAAACCACTTTGACTACTTTGACCTTTTGGGGCTTCTAGATGACATATGAGAGTCCTCCAACTTCGTAAGGCCATAACTCTCAAACCGTGAGGAGTTATGTGACATTCCACATACCACCAGAAATGGAATGAAATTTAATATCCATATAGAATATTATTATCTAAAAATATATCATAATGCATACCATTATCCATCAAACAAACTTGGGTCCATTACGCAAACCTGGGGTCTCCAACTTCTCATGGCCATAACTCTCTAACCGTGAGGAGTTATGTGATGTTCCACATACCACCGGAAATGGAATGACAAGAAATATCCATATAGGATAGTTTAGATAACAAATTCATTGTCCTTCATCTCATTAATCCATAATTAAGCACGGGTTCTCTTGCTCCGCATAGCGTCTTCCTGTGAGGGCTTTCACCATAAGGGGACCACTTTGGATTTCATCCATATTTACTTCTTATCAACCATGTCAAGATAATAATAAGTCATCTTTACATCAAACAATATTGTGTCCATTACCCAAACCTTTGTGCTGTGGGTATTTCTTCAAGGGTTGACATCAATGACAACCAACCTTAATCAACAATCTCCCCCTTTGGCATTGATGGCAACACTCTGATGCAATACTGAAATCATATCACTCATGATTTCCCTGGAACCATGCATCTGTCCTCTGTATCTAATAAATTTTTCTCTTTCCTCTGCATCTGATAAATTTGCTCCCCCTGGAACCATGCCTCTGTCCTCTACATCTGATACATCTCTCCCCCTTTTTCATCAATGGCAAAGGTATCTTTCCATCCGGAGATTCTCTCCTGACTGAATTGTCCTCTTATGGTGCTTCCTCGTGTACATCTAAGACATATAAGATAAGAATTCAAAAAGCATTCATTTTGGAGTAGAAATAACTCCAAGTATTTGGCGAAGATATTCAAAAGCTTCCTGTGGAAGTGGTTTTGTAAATATGTCTTTCACTTGTTCTTTTGTACCCACATACTCAACTCTGATGCTCTTTTCTGCAACTTGTTCCCGTAGAAAGTGATACTTGATTGGAATGTGCTTCATCTTGGAGTGCATCACCGGGCTTTTTGAGATACTGATGGCACTTGTATTATCACAATATATTGGAATGGGCTCATCATACTCAACCTGTATATTTGTCAAAGTTTGTTTCATCCAAAGAACCTATGTACAACATGTTGTTGTTGCAATATACTCTTCCTCGGCTGTAGATAGAGATACTGATGATTGTTTCTTGTTTATTCATGATACCAAACACTCACCTAAGTAGAGTGTTGCTCCACTGGTGCTTCGTTGGTCATCAATACAACCTGTCCAATCTGCATCTGTGTAGGCAATTAGTGATAGATAATTTCCTTTTGGATACCATAATCCAAACTCTTATGTTCCTTTGAGATATCTGAAAATCCTCTTTAATGCTAATACATGTGATTCCTTTGGTGCTGCTTGAAATCATTCCATCTGTCCAACTGATTGCATTACATCTGGTCTGGATGTTATCACATATAGTAGGTTGCCAATCATTGACCTGTATTACCTCTTATCTATAGACTTTGAATCATCATCTTTGCTCAACTTACAACTAGTTTGCATGGGAGTGATAACTGGTTTGCAATCTTCCATTTCGAACCTCTTTAGCATTTCTCTGATATAATTGGTTTGAGAAATAAAAATTCCTTGGTTGCTTTGATGTATCTGAAGTCCCGGAAAGAAGGATAGTTCTCCAAGTAACAACATTCCAAATTCATTTTGCATGGATTTTGCAAATTTCTGGCTTAACCTGTCATCATAACTACCAAAAATAATATCATCAACATAAACTTCAATTAATAAAATATTACCTTGACTTACCTTGACGTAGAGGTTGTTGTCTGCACTTCCTTTTCTGAACCCTTCCTACTACAGATACTTATCCAGTGTGGAGTACCATGCTCTAGGATCCTATTTTAGACCATACAAGGCCTTCTTTAATTTACATACATAGTTTGTGTTCTCTGACAACTGAAATCATTTTGGTTGTTTAATGTAGACTTCTTCTTCAAGTTCCCCATTCAGAAAAGATGATTTTATGTCCATCTGATATACTTTAACTTTTTTGGAGCATGCATAAGCTAAAAGTAAACGGATTGCTTCCATTCTGGTAACTGGGGAAATTGTCTCTTCAAAGTCAATTCCTTCAATCTGTGCATATCCTTTACATACCAATCTATCTTTATTCCTTGTAACCTGTCCATATTCATTCAATTTATTCCTAAAAACCGATTTTGTGCCGATCACATTCTTATTCTTTGGTCTTGGAACCAATTCCCAAGAGTCATTTTTCTCTATTTGATCCAATTCTTCATCCATGGCCTTATTCCAAAATTCATCCAAAATTCATCATTGCTAGCTTCTTCAAAACAATTTGGTTCAATTGTAGATAAGAGTGCTAGGAGTGTTTGTTCTAGTGAATGGATTTTTCTTCTAGTCTCAACTCTTTCATATTTGTTTCCAATAATCTTATCTGAAGAATGATTCTCTGTACTCGTTTGCTAGGTGTCTTTGGAGATACTTTCTGAACTTTCTCTTCTGCTTCTGTCGGATTATCTTCATCTTCATCTTCCTCTTCTACTTCTTTTTCATCTTCTTCTTCTAAAAGTTGTTCCATTGATTTGTTTTTTTCTTCCTTTGATTCTGGTTTGCCTATTTCATCAATTGTTACATTGATGTTTTCCACAACTTTGTTCAATATTATATAGTAACACTTGTATGCTTTCCTTGTACTTAAGTAACCAACAAGTATTCATTTGTCCACACGAGAGTCAAACTTTCCCATTCTACCATCTTCTCTTTTGATGTAGCATTTGCTTCCAAAAACTCTAAAGTGCTTCACATTTGTTGGTCTTCCTTTCCATATCTCGTAGGGAGTTTTATCAGTGTTGTTTCTAAGCATTACTCTATTTTGAATGTGAATTGTTGTATGCACCGCCTGTGTCCAAAATATATCTGTCAATTTGGAATCCATTAGCATTGTTCGAGCCATTTATTGTACTGTCTTGTTCTTTCTTTCAACAACTCCATTCTGTTGAGGTGTCCTAGAAACAAAGAATTGTCTTTTTATTCCATGACTGCTACAATAGTCCATAAATTTCTTTGATGTGAACTCTCCTCCATTATCAGATCTTAAACATTTGATTCTTGAATCCATCTCATTTTCAACCATTTCCTTGTAGATCTTGAAGTTTCAAAATCTTTTGACTTGTTCTTGAGAAAGAAAACTACAATCATTCTTGTATAATCATCAACTAATAACATAAAGTATTTTTTACCTTTTAAGCCCTTTGTTCTAGTTGGTCCAACTAGATCAGTGTGCACAATTTCCAGTGGTCTTGTTGTTGAATATTCCTTTGATTTGAACCTGGTCTTTGTTTTATTTCCTTGTTGACAATGCTTGCATAAAGTGTTGGTTGGTTTCGTGATCTGGGGCATCTCTCTGACTGCTTCTCTTTTGCTGAATTTGAAAAGGTTATCAAAATGCATGTGACCCATTATTCTATGCCATAGCCAACTTTCATCTTCCTTTCCTAGACAACACTTTTCATTTCCAATTTCACTTAACACATATATGTTGTTTGAAGTTCTTACAGCTGTACCGACCAATTTCCCTGAACCTTATTTTGTTATCTCACACTTTTTTGAATCGAAAGTAAGTTTATGACCTTGGTCACACATTTGAATCACACTTAGAATATTATGTTTCATATCTTCTACCAGTAGAACATTTTGTGACTTTTCATTCTTGTTCCCAATTTGGAATGAGCCTTCTCTAATGATTTTGGATGAATTATCATTTCCGAAGGAGACTGATCCATTTTTTTCTTTTCGTAATGTAAGAAATTTGTCTTTATCACCTGTCATGTGTTTTGAACATCCACTTTCAACATACCAACCGTGTTTCTTCTGCTTAGATTGTAGAGCGACTGTGCTTTCTTCATTGTTATACTGATCTTGCTTTCTTATCTATGTCGTTTTCTGAGGTTCTTGTCTGTGACTGTTGTTATTTTGTTGAGGTTCTTTAGGAGGGACTGTCATTATAAAATCCTTGGCCATGTGTCCAAATTTTTTACATTTGTAACATTCCACTTCAATGCTCAAAGATTCAAACCTGCTGTAACTACTTCTTTGCGTGTCACTAGGTCTCCTTGAATAATCCCTTTGTGTATAACTCTCAAAGTTGTCACTGTTCCTATTGTTATCTCTGCAATTCGCAGCTTTATGTCCAAAATTATTACATCCATAACATAAACAAAAAAATATAGTTTGATACCTGGGAGTTGAAGATATTTTGAAAGGAGGTGCTCTTATGAATCCTTCTTCTTCTTGAGGCCTATCTGTTTGTTGTTGATTCTGAAATCTGAATCTTCTTGGTGGAAGAGTGTCCTTATAATCTTCCTTGTATGAATTCCTATCCTCTTTGATTGTTTCTGCATAGCTCTTTGGATTTGTTTCTTGCTCTGTTGTTTTGGAGCTTGATCCCTTTTCTGTCTGATTGTATCCAAGTCCGGACTTTTCAAGATGATATTTTTGACTGTTGATAATGTCATCCAAAACTTTTGAGCTATTCTTCATATTTTTCTTTTGAATATCCTTTCTTAGTGTGACAACCTCTACTTCCAAATTTCCAATGATCTTGTCCTTTTCTTCTAGTTGTTCTTTGAGTGCTTCTTCTATTTGAACCTTCAATTTTGTGATCATTTGTTCTAGTTCTCTAGTGTCCTTTTTCTTGTCTAGTTCTGCTTGTAGTTTCTTTTTTTTCTTCTTTTCTCTTCTGATAACTTATGTGGCACACATTAATTATTCTTGATAGTCAACTTCTGCCTCTTCAATTTCTTCTTCGACTTCTTCACATTCTTCTTCGGCTTCTTCATATTCTTCTTCAGAGTCTTCTTTGTCAGAGTCTTTTACTGCCATGAATAGAACTCTTCCTGTCTCATTGTCACTGACTTCATCTTCATCTGATGATGAGATGTCTTCTTTCGTGTATAAGTATTTCTTGAAAACTTTCTTTGTAGTTCTTTTGCCTTTATATGTGTGTTTTCCTTTTGATTAACCTTCATCATTTCTCTTTTTCTTATGAGGAAATTTGTTAGCAAAATGACCAATACGATCACAATTAAAACAAATTAAAGGGACCTTACCTCTATACCTACCATTGGTTCCCTTTTTCAGTCTTTTGACGAAGTTGGCCACTTCTTCATCATCTTCTGAGGCGTCACTGTTGTTTCTATATTCTTCTTGTTACTTTTTATTTTTCTTTGATCTTTTGTATGCCTTGAAGGCTGCTTCTTTTACATCTGGATTTTCCCGCTCAATTCTCATTTCATATGCCGTGAAGATTGCATGCAGTTTGTCCATGCTTATTGAGTCCATATCTGATATTTCTTCTAGTGTTGATATCTTAGGGTTGAATCTCATAGGAAGAGATCTTAGTATATTTTGAACAATTACAGATTCTTCAATTTCTTTTCCTAATCCTATGATTGCATTCACTGTTTCATCGACTCGTAAGAAGTAGGTTGCGATAACTTCATCTTCCTTCATTTTTAGTTGTTCGAACTGGCCTCTATAATTCTGAAGCTTTGCTTCTTTGACTTTTGTATCTCCTTCATAAATATTTTGAATCTTTTCCCAAATCTCTTTAGTGGATTTACAGTGTGCAACTTTGGTGAATACCGTATCACTAAGACCATTCAAAAGTGCATTTGTGGCTTTGGAATTATTCTCACCGAGTTTTACTGCTTTGTCATTTGTTGGTGGAACTGCTGGCAATGTGTATCCATCTACAATTGATTGCCAAAATTGAAATCCATGTGCCTGTATATATGTCCTCATCCTTATGCTCCAAAAATCATACTTCTGTCCATCAAACTATGGTATTCCATTTTTATATGAGTTAGTACTCTCCATGATCTACCTTTCAGTGGTTAAACTGATTTTTGAAGGAACCCGCTCTGATACCAATTGTTGGATTACTGAGAGGGGGGGTGAATCAGTAATAGAGCAATTTAATCCTTTTTAAACATATAATCCAAGTGTTATATCAATGAAGCATTATCATCCAATAATTGTACAATAAATAATCAATGAACAAATGAACAAACATACACATACACAGTACACCGGTGTTTTACGTGGAAACCCAAATCGAGAGAAAACCATAGAATGATTTTTCTTATATGTCTTGAAGAATTACATTCATTGGAAGCACCAACTTCCTTTGTTTTCCAACTGCAACTGGAAGGAGACTCCAACCCCCTAGTTTCTCAGGCTACAACCTGAGGGAAGCTCCAACTTCCCAATTCTCTGGATACAACCAGAAGGAGGATACAACCCCCTATGTTCTCTGGCTACAACCACCTCTCATTGCCCCGTCCTGCCACCCTAAAGTAGAAGTAGAATGATGGAAACACTGCCAACCTGTCACTGTGAGATATACCACTGTAAACTTGTACCAATAAATCTGAACCATGAATCAACCATGCATCAACCTGTACCTCAACCTGTAAGAAACCTGTACCATAAATAAGTGAATCAACCATGCACCAACTTGTACCAAATAACCTGTAATCAACCTATACCACAAACAAGCGCATCCAACCATGTACCAAGTATGTACTAATCACGTGTCAACTACTCATCAACTGTGACTTGTCAATATGTACCAACATCATCAAAATATGATTTGTAGCTCTGTAATAGACATGGTTTTTATGATCACATTCCTGCAAACCTTCCTTAACTTCAACAACAAGAGACTATCATTTTCATCAAACTTTTCTTTAGTCTCACATGCCTAGTTTTGGATTAGTCAACAACCCTAACTTGAAGTAATCATAAATTTGTACATGTAATGTATAAGGATCTGAAACTGATACACATTGTTCTTCAATGTGTTTTATACAATTCCTCTAGGTGTCACTACTTGGAACCTCTCATAAAATGAGTTATAGCAAAAATGGCATACCTTGCTGAATTGTGGCTTATTCTAGAGAGTGACCTTGTAGAGCATGCCCCGCATGTAATATTTGTTGAATTGATATGAAAATGTTACAAAGAATACTATAGACTATAACCTAACCAACACATTTGGTTTCACAGAATTTGGATCTTTTATGAATAAGTTATGATTTTTTTACCTGAAACACCTGTTTTTGACTAGTTTCAGGACTAGCCACAAACCCTATTTTCCACGGAGTGTAACTCCAAATATACAATGACCCACAAGATGAATTTTTTACCACAGATACTTGGATATGTTTTCTTAATGGCATAGCAATTTCATGGTCTTAATCATTATAGAAAAAAAATTTATAGCGAAAATGGTGAGATGACCTGTAAATAACATACTTTAGAAAGCACCATCAAAAGAATTTATCCTTCCTTGCATTTCGGCCTTCTTTTCTTCACCTTCCCTCAGAATTTAGGCTTATATATCCTTGGTTACCTCAAACACCTATAGATATTCAATATTCTCAAGTGTGATTAAAATGAGAGAGTCTTGCCTCTTATTTATACTCTCCAAGTAGCTTCCTTAAAAACATCTTCTAGGTCACTTGGGCCCACTTTCCTTATTTTAGGGTGAACCCACTTCTCTCCATTAAATTTATTATTGAAATAATGTATTTTGTATTCACTTTGAATTATAATACACTCATTACTTCACTTTATTATTTACCTTTTAAAATCTCTTAAACCACTTTGACTACTTTGACCTTTTGGGGCTTCTAGATGACATATGAGGGTCCTCCAATTTCTTAAGACCATAAATCTCAAACCGTGAGGAGTTATGTGACGTTCCACATACCAAAAGAAATGGAATGACATGTACTATCCATATAGAATAGTATTATTTGAAAATATATCATAACTCATACCGTTATCCATCAAACAAACTTGGGTCCATTACCCAAACCTGGGGTCTCCAACTTCTCATGGCCATAACTTTCTAACCGTGAGGAGTTATGTGACGTTCCACATACCACCAGAAATGGAATGACAAGCACTATGCATATATGATAGTTTACTTGAAAAATTCATTGTCCTTCATCTCATTATTCCACAATTAAGCTTCGGTTCTCTTACTCCGCAAAGCATCTTCCCATGAGGGCCTTCACCATAAGGGGACCAGTTTGGAGTTCATACATCTTTAATTCTTATCAACCATGAAAAGACAATAATGAGTCATATTTACATCAAACAATATTGGGTCCATTACCCAAACCTTTGTGCTGTGGGGCTTTCTTCAAGGGTTGACATCAATGACAACCAACCTTAATCAACATCGGGGAAATATTAACTTCTCTTCCAATGCAACTTTTGTCAACTCCACAATCCCTTGTGTTGTTGGAAGTAATCATTCGAGAGGATTTCCTGATGATTGTTTTCTTTATTCTAACATGTATCTTCTTGATTTCTAGTGCACATCAAAACTGGGACTAGTGGTGCACATTCAATAATAATTTAGGCTCGTTTCACACTGTCAAAACTTGATCTGGAGAGAACTCTTTGTCACTATTTGTGCATTACCTTAGGCACACACAAAACTATGGAATGAGAAAGAACAACGTTGTTTGGCACATGCACAAAACTGAACCAAAAACGTTGGGTGCCAACACATATTGAGCTTAATACTATGACACTTTCATGAGCAATTTATGGTACTTCCATCTGCTATCATTACTTGAAACTCTAGTGCAAAAAATACAAATAAATTTACATTTTTTTCTAATTTGTAATTAATGAAGTTATGGGTACTTGTAGAATCAATCAACACTGTTACCTTTTCTTTTTTGTATATCCTTCTATCTTGAGGGTTTGTAGAGTATTGATGCTAGACAATGCATGAAAAGATATTGTTGGAGTAGTCTTTTCTAGATCTAGATCTTGTGATGGTTCCAATTCTTGATATTCTTCCTCTTCACAATCTATGTAGAATAATTTATTTTCACCACATTTATGCCCCCTACTTTACCTATTGTCACAATTGAAACCTAGTCCCTTTTCTCTTCTTTCATCCATTTTTCAAGGTGTCAACCTTATTGATTGAGTGCGGTTAGGAAAGGGAACATGGTTCTCTCTATAATTGTTAGTGGCCACCCTTCTAGTAGCCATATTTTTGTTTTCCACTTCCCTTTCCATTGAATGTTTTCTCTATATATTTAGGTTTGAAGAGATAAACCTCATGTTGAATTTTCTCCTTTAAAGTTTCCATAAAGAGATATAAAAAAATATACTCTGGTATTTTCTTTACCTTGAGACTAAGCTTTTGGAATTGTTGAATGTTCTTTGTAATCGGACCTTTTGCCAAAAAATTATCAATTGACTAAAAAATATAATTCTTTTAAGATCCCCATATTGTGCTATTAATTCATCCGTCAAAGTGGACCAAGAGATAATATAATCATTTTTTCTTTCACAAAGACATTGATACTAAACAAATTGTTCAGTTTCTAAATACAAGGATGCAATAGTTACAGTTTGTAATCTTAGCACTTTGTGTAGATCAAAGAATTTTCCCATATGAAATATCCATGTTATAGGATCTTTAACATGAAAATTCCTCATATCGATCTTCAGGTTGAAGTATTTCCTTGGTACCACATTGAAACCTCAATGAAGTGGATCTTGAAGTGATGAATAATCACGATTCTGGGACTCATTATTTATTTCTTTTACATTTTCATGGTTTCCTTGCATCTTTCTATATCCTTTAGGGAGTCTCTCATATAGGGTACATAAGAACACGTCATACATGGAATTCTTCAATTCTTCCATATTATTGTACATATGTTCCCTATTTTCATTCACCTTATTTTCCATATGTTCTTGATTTCCATTCATCTTATTTTCTACCTCTTCAATTTGATGAAAAATTTCATCTCTTTCTTCTTGAGTCGTGGTTGAGATATTTGGAGGTGTATTTAGTGAAGTAAATTTTTTAAGAACCTTTGGATCCATGTGAGAAAATAATAATTCTTCTCTTCTTCCTCTTTATCACACATTTTGAATCACCAAAAATAGATCTTTCAATCAAAAGTTATGCCAATTGTAAGTTACACACATTTCAAACCCTAAATTTGGAGTATGTCTGGATGCCTAACCTTTGTATATATATATATATATATATATATATATATATGAACTTTGAACCCTTTTTAGTATAAAATTTTGGCTTGTACTACTCTAATATGAATTCTTAAGCTCCTGAAAATTTCACTGTCTAAACCGTCACCGATAAAAAGTTACAGAAAAAATTCCAAAATGTTTTATTTGAGACTAATTTTAGGATTAGTAAAAAACCCCAACTTCCACATGATAGAACTCACAAATCATAATGATTTATAATATGAAAAAATTTCCACATGTAACCCCCTATGTTTCCTCAATATTTTGAAATTTTCAGAGTCTGAAACTTTATCTAAATGTTTGTATAGAAAAAATAAAAATATGGCTCGTTTGAGACTAATTTCATGACTATTCACAAACCCTAAATTATACAGGATATATCTCTAACGATATAACAAACCATAACCTAAAATTTAACCACTTTTATTCTCTATATTTCCTCAGTATACTCAAAATTTCACTATTTGAAATGTCCTATAAAAGACATTATAGGGAAAATTCCAATATGTCTTGATTGAAGAAGAAAAAACCTAGGATCATATGCTCTCATATCAAATGTTATGAACCAATCCTTTGAGAGTGATAAAAAGACCATGAATAATAGTCTACTTCTAGGGGGAGACCTCCTTTTAGAATATATTCAATGTATAAGATGAGATAATACGATCATAAGACTAGGACTCCTTGGTATATATAAAGGAGACAAAGGGTACAATTATAATGAAAGGGTACAATGAAGCATTCTAGATGACCTACTAATATGACACTAGAAATTTAATAATTCAATATCTAGGGATTAATAAATGGATTCATACTTAACACGTATAATGGTCCAAATTATAATTCAATTAATTACATAAATAAACCTAGAAATTCACTACCATTAAACAAATAAAGTGGAAATACATTGATTATGATACAATAATTCAAAAGAATGAATGAGTGGTGAGAATATTACCTCAGATTTGAATACATCAAATTACTTTCAACTCGATACATGTCTAACCATTGCGCTATAAGATTTGATCGAGCATGCCACAATAGAGTGTAGAGGACAACTCTCCTTCCAACCAGCTTCTCAGTCATCACGACTACAAGCCCCCGAGCCCTCGATCAACTACCTATGCCAATGCCAAATCCTTACTTCCTAAGAGTTATTCTATGATCTAACCATAGATTCTACATTCTTCTCCTCCTCCATTTAAATATAATTATTTTTTCCATCCCTGAAAAGAAACTTCATGCATAGATTCCACTTATCAGCATGCAATTTCCTTTTTCTTATCTTAACTTTTCTTAATTTAATTTTCACTAAATTTATCTTTCTTATTTTTACCCTTTTATTTTCATAATAAAGTAATTCCTTTTATTTATTTATATTTAATATTTAATATTTATATTTATTTTCTTCTATTTTCATACCTTTTGTTTCTTTACTATTATTTATTTAATAATATGGGGCATTACATACTCACCCTCTTAAATGAACTTTTTCTTGAAGTTAACGTTAATTATCTTACTTATAGGTTTTTTTAAATTTTTATCCTCGTATAATCCATAAAACTATCTGATGGACTAGTATAAATCCACCCAAGTGACTGAAGTAGGCATTGAAATATCCCAGGAAGCACGAGAAACACTCTAGCATTTGTTTCCAAATTTTGGAACTAGGCTTAAAGATTCTCGGTCTATCAGGGCTCTAAGGAACTAGACCTCATATTGGTATATTACGGATCTAAGGCACTAGAACAAGGTATCTCGGTCTATTAAGGCTCTAAGGCACTAGACCTCATCTTGGTCTATTAGGGCTCTAAGGCACCAGACCAAGGCATCTCATTCTATCAAGGCTCTATAGCAATAAACCAAGGCATCTCGAAAGGATGGACCAAAAAATCCCTCCTTATACTCCATTGGGTACATATCCCTAGGAATCAAATTACAATACCACAACTCCACCAGTGAGAAACAATCGATCCCTTCCTTGGGACTTCAACATCACAACTCCAATACCAGGCACTCTGGAAATTTGAAGATGGTCCCATGTCCATCGAGAATTATACATGGAAAAGGAACCACTGACATAGGTTGGTTTATTTAATTTTTCCTTATCCCTAAGGTGTTACTTTGAATATATTATCCTTCATAGGTATGGGATCCCATGAGATCATCAAATAAATCGGCCCACTGGTGGATAACCTGACAATCAACACCTCACACCTCACAACATGCAACTAATGCATTAGTTATAATAATAATATCAAATCTCAAAGAAATAATCCACATTCTAGTATATTTTAACCTTGTACAATTAATTGATGCAAATGGATTCTTAATAAAAATATAAAATATGCAATGGAACACACGCACACATATTACACAGAGCTTCTACCTTGGAAACCCAAACCAGGAAAAATAACAACCTATTTAGAGCCGCACCTCTAATTCTTATTCATCTATGTCATCTTAATTGTTTACAATACATTATATATAGGATCCCGTGGAACCCAAAACCCCTAATCCATTGACCTGGATTAGTCAACAACCCTAATTCCTTAATCGTAATTAGAAAAACCATCGACGAAAACCATGTGCTAAAAAACCGCTAAAAATGGACACAAAAATCACCAAAGACAAAACAAATCTAGGGCTCTACCCCCCTACAAATCCTTAGATAGGGGGGGATACCCCCTCCCCCCCCCCTTATGACACCCTCACATGCCTGACACAACATAGACACTAGTTTTGGTCATGCAAAGAATATAACACATACCCAACATTCTCCCACTTGTCGTTTTCTTTGTATACAAGGGGTCACATGATTACATAGTAAAAAATCCAAAGAATCAATTCCCATTGTTTCTCTACAAGAAGAGAACTTCTTGGTACTCACTGACTTTGTCAATGAATCTGCAACATTATTCAAAGTGTCCACCTTTATCACCAAAACCTTCTTGTCTTTAACCATGTCTCTCATAAAGTGATAGTGAACATCAATATGCTTTGTCTTTGAATGATAAGTCGTATTATTCACTAGGAATATTGCACTATGACTGTCACAATCTATCCTTACAACTTGTTGTACCAACCCAATCCCCAAATACCGTATTTTTAACCACATTTCTTCTTTTCTTGCATGAGTGGCTTCCATGTATTCAACTTCTGTAGCTTAGAGTGCCACTACAACCTGTGTTTTGCTCATCCAATTGATTTGTCCTCCACACAAGTTAGACACATACCCACTTGTAGATATTTTGCGATCCAGATCTCCAACCTAGTTTGCATCAATAAACCTATGTATGTCCCACACTTTATCTAGTTCTGGTCTTCCTTGGTAGAATAATTAATAAGTAGTAGTGCCATAGAAATACGTGAAAATCCTATTTATTGTTGTCCAATGCTCCTTCCATGGTTTTGACAATTACCTTCTCAAACCTCATGTTGCATGTGCAATGCCCATTCTAGTACATACCATTGCATACATCAAACTGCCAAACTCACAAGCATATGTAACATGAGACATATCCTCCCCCTCTTCCCGTGTCTTAGGACACTAATATGAAGATAACTCAATTCCCTCTACCTGGGAATAACCTTTGGATACTAATCAATCTTTATATTTCTCCACTTTTCCTTCTGCATTCAACTTCTTCTTAAACACCCATTTTCTACCAATGGGATTTATTCCAGATGGCAACTCCACTAGATCCCAAGCCCGATTTTTGTCCAATGTTTCCATTTCTTCCACCATGTCCTTTTCCCAGAGTTTTCCATCCTCTTTATCCACTGCCTCCCTGACAGTTCTAGGATCATCATCAATAATAAACAAAGAAAAATTTGAATGGATATTAGGTGGAGTATACCGTTTTGGTTTCCTTCTTTCCCAAATTGATATTCTCAATACTAGACTATGAGGATATTATAACCTTTCATACCATCTTTATACCCAATAAAGATACACTTTTCATCCTTTTTTATCTAACTTACTCATGTTTTCCTTTGGAATGTGAACATAGGCATCACAGCCAAATACCCTGATATGTGTAAGAGAGGGTTTCTTACTAGTCCATACCTTGTGTGGAGTCTTTCCATCTAGCACTGATGAGGGTGATCAATTGAATAGGTAACATGAAGTACCCACTGCCTCTACCCATGATTGTTGTCCTAACCTGACACCAATAAGCATGTTACTTGCTTTTAACAACAACATCCTATTCATCCTTTCTACAACTCCATTTTGTTGAGGTGTGTATGGAGTATTCTTTTGCCATGCTATACCACACTTATTATAGAATTCTTCGAATTCATTTCCGCATAATTATCCACCATTATCTGTCCTCAATACCTTAATTCTCTTCTCTGTTTGATTCTCCACAAGAGCCTTAAACTCTTTGACTTTGTCAAAGAATTTTCATTTCTTCATGAGGAAATAAATCCATGTATTCCTTGAGAATTAATCTATAAATGAGACATAGTACACAAATTTTCCTAGTGCTGGAACCAACATAGGTCCAAACACATCACTGTGCACCAACTGCAGTATTCCCTCTTCCCTTGTACCACCAGAAGAGAATCTTACAGTTTTTTCTTCCGATATAAGAAATGTTCACATAAATCAAAATGAAGAGAGAAATTGGCTATACCTTCAACCATACTTTCATTGTGTAGTACTAGAAGCCCCTTCTCTCCAATATTCCCCAATCTTTGATGCCACAATATAGTGTTTTCTCGAGATACTGTAGGAGTCTTTTCTTCTTCATTTCCAATATCGGGAACAATGGAATTGTTGCACCCATCACTAATAATGCTTCCCAACAACTTATATAGAGTTCCAATTTGAACTCCCTTCAACAACACCATTTCCCCTCGAACCATCCTACATGTTTCTTTCTCAAAAATTGTTTTTACCCCTACATCATCCATTTTTATTACATAATCAAATTTCTATCCAATCCTAGGATATCAAGAACACCAGGGAGTGTTCTAATCCTTCCATCCATGATATTCAACTTGAATTTTCCTCATCCTATGATTTTGGTTGTTGAGTCATCACCTAGAAAAACTTCACCTCCATCATACATTTCATAATCGCAGAACCACTCCCTGTGAGGATTCATATGAAAGGATCCACCTAAGTCAACCAGCCATTCCTCATGATCTGCATGTGTGCTTAAAGAATCCAAGTACACATCTCCTCCTTCATCTGTGGAGGTTTTTTCTTATGTAGAAGGGACATAATCAGATCCCTTCCCTCTTCCAATACTTTTGGATCTACATTGTTTCGTTTAGTGCCCTTATTTTCCACATCTCCAACATACCTTTACAATTTTTTTGGGAGATTTAGATCTCCCACTTGAGGACTTAGATATATTTCTTTGTTGGGAGCATCCTCTTGCAAATAAGGCATATGTGCTTTGTCCTTCCATGTTTTTACGCTTCATATTCTTTGACAACAAGGATGAGACCACATCATCGAAGATTAAACTAGTTACATTTCTACCTATGGCTACAACCATGCTATTCCATGAATCTAGTAAAGAGAATAATAAACTGATACACTTATCTTCATCAGAAATGTTAATATCAACAAACAATATCTGACTTACCATAGTATTGAAGGTGTTCATATGCTTTGTCACTAAGCCTCCATCTTTCATCCTTAGGTTGTACAACTTCTTCCATATGAACAATTTGTTTACCAGTGATTTAGAATGATACAAAGCCTCTAAATTATCCCATAATGCCTTGGTTGTATCGTCCCCTGACACATTCAACAATACTGAATTTGAGAGACACAACTAGATTTTGTTATTCACCTTCCGATCCAACTTTTCACAGTCTTTTGTTGACATTAATGTAGGTGTAGTAATTGGATCCACAATGATCCATTGATCTTTTTCCACCAACATATCTTCCATCTTGAGCTTCCACAACTCAAAACTTTGCCCATTAAATTTCTTGATCTCTATTTTTGAATTGCTCGCCATCTCTTTTCACCGCAAGAATCGATATTGCAGAGCTCCCACTATAACAAGGTTCATCAAAGACCTAAGCCAAACCCATGACCATAAAGACATCCCCCTAAAGCCAATAATTGCTCTAATAACAAATGCATATTTTAACCTTATACAATTAATTACTGCAAATGGATTCTTAATAAAAATATAAAATATACAATGGCACACACACAAATACATTGCACAGATATTTTACCCTGGAAACCCAAACTGGGAAAACTAGCAACATGTTCAGAGGAGAGTTTACACAGAGGACATCTACCAAGGCTGATCCATCCTCTCTTTAAAAGGTTGTTCTAGGTCATAAGCTTGTTGTTTAGAGCCATCCAAAGGGAAAGTTTACAACAAGTAGGGGCTTTAAATTTCCATAATAGCTTCAACCACCACTTTAATTATACTCCCAAGAAATGGGTATTTTTCCAGGATTTGTATTCCATCTTCGCAGTGAAAGAGTTGGAAACATAGTTATATGACCAACACATGGATTATTCCACCTTCGGGTTAATAGTTACAAAGATCCCATAGAGTAATCCTACGAAATCGTCCCATTCTTGGGAAAGATCAACTGGAAGGTCCAACAACACTGCATATTTACATACAGTATGACCTCTCGATTATGGGATTCCTGCTCATGTGTCTTACAATGTGTGAATGCCACGGGCCCTGAGGGCCATGATAATGGGGGGCGAGAGATTAAAACATTTTTCATAACCCACCCAGGGATATTCCCCCAAATGCACCACCCTACCATCACCCACTTTCCATGCCTCCCAAGGACCAACCAAAGTAAAGGATGTCACAAAATATTTTTATGCTAAGGATCCAACACTATATTTGTTAGGAGTCCTAAACCACTCAACAACGGATTTTTCGGGAAAATATTTAGAGTTCATGACTTGGACCCACAGAGAGTTTCCCTAAGTTAGGCGCCAAAGATTTATTCCTACTAGGGCCTTTGCAAAGGTCCAAATATCTTTCAACCCCCAGCCACCCAACTCTTTTGGCGTGGCGATTTTTGACCAGCAAGATAAAGGGATATTTTATGGGAACTGTTGTCCATCCCAAGATATTGGAAACAAATTCTCTTAATATTTTGGAGTATCCTCTTTAGTATGGCCATGATTGAGTTCCAATGTACCGGTATTCTCTTAAGGATTGCCTTAATCAGGACCAACCTTCCTCCTCAAGAAAGAGTCATGTTGACCCAAACCATGATTCGGGCCTCAATTTTATTAATGATCCAAGCCCAATCCTATTCCCTGTAACAATCCATCTTAAGCTGGAAGCCCAAATATTTCAGACCATTCGAGATAGGGAGATAATGAATAAGCAAGAGGTTTGTGATGTGCATTTTGTCTGATTCCGAGCAATTTTTCAATATGGTGTTTTACTTGTCCATGTTTATTACCATACTTGTGGCCTTGCAAAATACATCAAGTATCTTCTTAAGGATGTGAGCTTCGACCACCATCCCATAAATATTGTAGAAAATATCATCAAAGAAAAGTAAATGTGTGATGCTTTTTGAAACTGAAACCTTAGTGCCTCTAAGATAATTGTTGTGGCTTGCTTCCTTGAGAATTCGGATGAGGGCTTCTGCCACCACGAAGAAGAGAAAAGGAGACAGTGGGAAACCCTGTCTCAGCCCTCTAGAGATTTTGAAGAATTGAGAGGGAGAGCCATTTATGAGCACCAAAAGCATTGCACTGTTTAAACATCTAAAAATCCAATTGACCACCAAAATATCCATACCCATCTACAAGAAGACAAGTCTCAGGGAGGACCAGTCCACCCTGTCGTATGCTTTTGATAAATCCAAATTTAGGATGACAAATTTAAGGTTCTTTTTTGGATGGAGTGTAGGGTATCTTGTGCAAGGGAAACTGCATCATGGATCTGCTTGTTATGCAAGAAACCGAAATTGTTCCTCCCTGATAAAACCTCTCATCATCGCCCAAAGTCTTCTTGCAATGATCTTTGAAATTAGTTTTTAAACCACATTCGCACATGAAATGGGTTTGTAGTCATAAAGGTTTTTGCCTACTACTTTTTTGGAATAAGACATATAAAATTTGAATTTAGCACACCATGGACATGTCCACTCCTTTGGGATTCCATGATCATCAACAATAGATCCGATTTAATTAATTCGTAGATTTTTTTGTAAAAATATATAGGGAAACCATCTGATCCTTGGCTCTTGCCACTTTGCATATAAAAAAGATCCCTTTTTAACTTGTCTTCTGTGACCTCCTCAATCAAGGACTTATTCATATCCTCTGTAAAGACTCAGGGGAGCTTCTGTACAACTCCAAGAATCTCCTTAATGGGGCATCCTGGAGGGGCCTTGAATATTTTTTCAAAGTATTTAGCCCCAGATTTTGCCTCATCACCGAACGAAGAGAGGGTAATTTCGTCTTCTCCAATTATTTACCAGATAGTATTATTATTCTTCTGAAAATTAGTGAATGCATGAAAACATTTTGTGTTGTTTTCCCCGGCCTCCAGCCAGAGAGCCCTACTTTTCAATCACCATATATTTTCCTCCTTTAATGACCATTCAATTTTTTGTTTTTCGAGGGCCTTCAAGTCCTCCAGTTGTGCGTGGCTTAGATTATTTCCTTCAAGTATCTTATGGATGGACACAATTTCACCTTCAATAGTAGCCAATTCTTGTGATTTTCTTTTTTTTCCAGTTTGGGAGCCATTGCTTATGGATCGTTTAATATGTTTTAGGTTACCAACGAACTGAAGCATCAAAGGCTCATGACTATTCGAGGAGATATGGATCCAATTCTCCTAAACCATCTTAAGAAAATCTTCCTCTCCAAACCATGCTTGATAGACTTTTAGGGGAGACACTGGAGAAGAGGGAAAAGTGTCCCATTGTAACAAAATAGGTCGATGGTTTGAGAGTCCCTCTTAGGACACCTAGGACATGAAATTGTGATTTGTAGCCATCATATCTTTTGAGGTGATAAAATGGTCCAGCCTTTTAGCAACAAGTTCATCCCCAACCCTTCGGTTGAACCAAGTGGAAGAAATATTATGGGGCTCTAGGTCAATTAAATTGTGTTTCTCTAGGAAGGATGGGAAGAAAAGTATTTGGAGGTCCTCCCTATGATGCGGCCCCCAAAATTCCCTAAGAGAGAGGGAAAAAATAAATTCACCTCCAACAATGGTGAAAGGGTTTCTGAGCAAGTCAGCTTCCCCAATTGATTCTCAGAAGTGAATCCTATCCACGTAAGGCCCGTAAATATTAATCACCCTGAACGAGAAGTCACAACCTTTGTGCCTTAGGGACATTGGAATCATATACTTGTGGGAGGATTTTGATAGAGACTTAAAGGAATGGCTCCACCCCATAATCAACCCCCCCTGACATACCATCAACATGCAACACACTAAAATACCAATTATTTAGAAGGGGTTCCAAGGATTTTGTGGCTTTCGTAGCCGAGCACATAGTCTCCTAAAGTAAAATGACATCTAGAGAAAGACTCAAAATGAGTCATTTGAGGGATAATATTTTCTAAGGGCCCCCAATCCCTTTGCAACTGTAGGAGAGAAAAATCATTTGGGAGCAGGGGGAAGGGCTCTCCCCGTTCTAAGGGCCCCAACAATAGTGGATTGAGTACCTTTCCGGATTTTGGATGCAACTGTCTTCTTGGCCTTGTGGAGGTGTCATTTTCAGCCAGCTTGTATAGGATTCATGGGGTCAAGATCTAGGCCACCCTTAGACGGAGGGGGATCCTTCTATATCCCGATTGATCTAAGGTCATATCTCTTGGAGGGAAGGTTTGGGGAGCCACCCCTAGAAGCCTGTGAGGAGGAAATGGGGGGTATAAAAGGATCCAAAGACACAAGGTCTGGTGAAGATGGGTCTGAGGGAGGAGGGGGATCGGGACAGGGTAGAGAGGGAGTGACAATAGGGAGAGAAGAGGGAAGAACCAAGGGAGGGGGGAGGGTAAGATAATATGGCCTAGAAGGAGGATGGGGGGAGGGGAGGAGAGTGTATGGAGGACATAGGGAGTGATATAAGAGTGTGTGGGAGAAGGGATTTCGTCAAGGGACAGATGTAAATAAAGGATTTTGAGCCCAAAAACTTTAATAGGAGTATAAACAAAATCAACCATACCTTGTGTAATTTTTTTTATGAAGTCTCCAATCACCTGAATGGAGGGAGAAACCACTTTTGGTTCTATCAACACCTTTTCATTGTGAACTTCAACCTCCATAGCCTCCACCTAAGTCTCGTAACCAGACATGGATTTCCTCCTCCAAATATTTTTGTGAGGTGGGATTTCTGGAATCATTCGAGTGCAATGAGCCCTGATGTGTCCTATCTCATGGAAAACATGGTAGTGAAAGGAAAGGCGCTAATAATACACTTTATGGATTCATACCTTGTCCTCGAGAATGATCTCAATGGACCCAACAAGTCCTCCACAGACGTCCACCTCAATCTGGATCCAAGCCCATCTTTTGTCCTTCTTGGAGGAACAATTTGGTTCCAAACCAAAAAAAAACCCCACCTTGTTTCCTATGCCACGAAGTGCATCCAAAGTCCAAAAATCCAAAGGAAATCCTAACAATATGACCCAGACCCACAAAAAAGAGATTGGTTCTTTAATGGGATCAAAATCCACCATCTAAAGTTTGAGGCTGAGTCTAGAGGTACCCTAATTCCAGTCCTTATCCAGAAGTAAGTTGCGGTGTGATTCCTTCTAAAGGAAAAATGTTAGCCATCCCCGAACCAACGTATGGGCCGATGGGATATAGCCCAACAACGAGAGCCAATGTTCTTCCATCCACGCCTGTAATGCATGGTCCCCAGGATATTTTCCACTGAACCTTCCAACCAAGGTGTTTCCTGCGTATTGAAGGACTTCTGTCACTAGAATATCTTTAGCCACGACCATTTGTACCACGCCTTTTTTCTCTTTTATACACTTGTGAGAACTTTTGGATGAGCCTTGTGACCGTTGGAAATTCGAAGCGAGAGGAGACACATACCTCTAAGGACCTGAGGGTTTAGAGGAAGAAACATGTAGAGAGGGGGAGCTCAAAACAATGGAATCACAAAATAATGAGGGAAGTAGAGCTGAAGGATCAGGGGGAAAAGGGAGAGGCTCAACATCCTTTCACAGAGAAAGAGGAGACAAGGGGAAATTAGTGCTCGCACGAGAGAAAACCCCAGACTGTGTCGGGACATGCGCAAAAATAGAAGAGCGGAAGGAACTTGTATGTCTGTGCTCGAAGTCAGACTGGGATGCAAATGATTCCACATACGTGGGAGAGGGATCGTAATCTACAAGCTCCACGTCGTCCATTTCCTAGGGTGATGGTAGGATCGAAAACGCTAATTTTTCCAAGCAGGACAAAACTCACATCGGACCGGAAGGACGACATGAAAGAGATAACGAAAAGGGGACTAGAAGAACTTACTTGCACCATATGAAACTGTCGGAAATAAAACCCACGGGGCCCCGCAGCCTCCGCACCCAAGGTTTTATGCGGAAGGTCG
>ML811360.1:18201-28301 GCA_009831015.1 Picea engelmannii | reverse complement strand
AGGGACGTCTCCCTTGGACTAGCCCTCCTAAATAGAAAGAGCCCCCCATCGAGGTGACAGTGGGTGGGGAAGCTCCTGTTACGCCGGTTTCTACCCTTGACTCAAGCTATTTTAACCTTTCCTACAAACCGTGTGATAACAGTTCCAATAATGAAACACTTCCAAAAACAAATCACTTAAATGAATATAAATCGAATGAAATTAAATGTTAAAAAAACATTACTTTGAATTGGAAAAAAATATTCAGTGAGTTAACAAAATGAGAGGTTTATTTATTAGACAATATTATTCCATATAAATTTATGTTACAGGGTTTAATATGAATATTTTTCCTAGTATATATAGATCGAGGTGTATGAGATTGAACTAGGTATAATGTTGAGAGGAGGCCGGAGAGGAAAATAAAAGTATTATATGAGTTTTCATGTAAACCTCGTCTTGGGCTTATAGCATTTATGTCATTTCATCTTATTAGGGGTATAAATAAAAAAGGAGTATTATATATATATATATATATATATATATATATATATATATATATGGATTTTAATTTGAAGACTATATTGGGAGAAGGGATTCAAAACAAGTATTTAAGATCTAGTGAGATTAGTAGTATTTTTTAATATCCTATGAACGCAAGTGTTATGTCACAGGTTCACTAAAAGAACCTCCTTATGGTTAATTATATTGGATGAATGTTTATATCCAACTATGGAGAATGTGGGTAACACATTCAATGGTTGTATTATGGAAGTAACTATAATAGTATTTTATGTGATATTTTTATATTTAATTATATTAATTTTTCCAACATTACCATGTTGAGATTATTTATGTATGAATATTCTATAAGGACCTGTAAAGCTAGAAAAACAAAGTTCAATTACACTAAATTTTTTTAGAGAAAATGATCTATAAATTGTCATGCATATTTCACTAGAACAATTCAACAAATGTTACAAAATTTTGCAAACTCTTTGTTATGTAACACTTTTCTTAATATTCATATTTTAATATTACTATATTAGTGCACAAAATATTGGAATAAATTGAGACCGAAAATAAAATAAAGATAACAAAATTATGATGTCATTTAATGAACACTAGTTGCACTTGAAACCCAATATGGAAAAACCTAGCTAAACGCTAAGGATTGTGCATTTCTCTTTTGTTCTCACATATAGAATGAAAATAAAAACAAAGGAGAACTCACTATGGATTTTACATAGAAAGTGTGGCTTGGATTCTATAAGATCTTCTACTTTCTATGTTATGCTCAAAATATCCTACTTCCTTGCTCTTTTCACTATGGAAAATTAATTAATACAGTAAGAATAGAACCTCTTCCTTTCATAGTATTTCAATATTTAATATTTCCTAATAATCATGTATGTTTAGAATTAGGGTTATGTTTTTGCATGCCTCTCTTAATTAAGTTTAGGGTTTTGGAAATTTTAGAATCTTATTTAAAGTCCATACATGAATATTTCCACATGTGTGAGTAATAAAATTTGACATGACATCCACTATATATCATGGTGGTCTAAGATAAGTCAAATTGTGGGAAACATAGCTTCTTCATACTAATTAATTCCAATTTTTTCACCCATAACATATCAAAATAGATGAAAAATTATATAATAATTCATTTTAGATAAAAAAATATTCAACTAATTTACTATATTAAATGAAAACTATCCTTTAATTTTAATATAGTTAAACTATATTAGATAAAAATTATTATATCCTTTAATTAAATTTATATATGAAACTTTTTTTATTAATTAGTTTTTTTCTAAACATTATATTGTTGAGATTTATAATGTTGAAATAAATTGCACATAGTTTAGATTTATAATGTTGAAATAAATTGCACATAGTTTAGTGTATTATAGGAATGTTATTTTATTGTTTAAATACGTGTAATAGTATTTGTGTATCTAATAATTGTTTTCTTGTATTGTTAAATTAAGTGTAATAGTGTTTGTATGGAACATTTTTTATCTAATTAGTTTTTTTCCAAACATTGTATTGTGGAGTTGAATACCACATTAACAATATAAAGGGTTCTAAAGAAAAATACACATTTCCTACATCTAAGGAATTGGAAAAAACACATGTCTTACATCAAGTACTTACACAATTTCCTATATTTTTTTAAAATATATCACTATACAATAATTATATTGAAAAATGTATAATATACTTGTATATCATGCCAAATGTGTGTTTCCCACTAAGAAGAGGTTAAATTAATATTATTTTGTGTATAATCATATTGAATCAAATGTATAATATAATTGTATATGGCATGTGTTGTTTCCCATTAAGGAAAAGTTAAATTAATATGATTTTGTGTATCTCATTATAAATAAATGATTATAGAATTTGACATCATTTAAATATTCTATGTTTAAGTAATGATTTTGAATTCATTATTTAAAGGATTATGTATACATGGATGGTTTTACATGCATATATATATTGAAATATTATAATATTTATTAATAACTAAAAAACAATGTAGAAATGTGTTTAATTACAATATGATTTTGAATATATTATTTAAAGAATTATGTATATATGGATGGTTTTACACATGCATACATTGAAATATTATAATATTTATTAATAACTAAAAACATTTTGAATACATTATTTAAGGAATTATGTATACATGAATGGTTTTACACATACATTGAAATATTATAATATTTATTAATAACTAAAAACAATGTAGAAATGAAAATTGTATCTAGGCAATTAATGACAAGGAAAAGAAAAAGTTAATGTCTAAGATGGTGAAACTATATTTTTATGTAACTGAAATTTATAATTTGTTTTCCAAAGATGTGTTTTAAAGATGTGTTTTTAATGGATTGTAGTTATTCTAGGCCTATGCTCATTTGAAATTAAAAAACAATTCGTTCATCTTCCCTTAAAAAGGTCTCGATGGGATGGAAGAAGAATGTAACAAAATTAATATCATATAACTTTTCAAATTTAAGAGTTTGTCTTAACAATTTATAACGATGGAATATTGAACGACTCACACGCCTCTTTTAAAATGTTTATTTTTTTTTAAATTTTTTTTTTTTAAATTATTTATATGCAACATTTTCATGGTTTTTTTTTAAGTTTAATTATTGCATTGAATTTATTTTTATTTATTGTATTGGGAATTATAAATATAATGTATAATTTTTAATATGATTTCTATTTTTACAATGATGATGATATAATGATGAATGATAATGATATAAGTGATGATAGTATATAATTATTGTGTATTTTTAAGATGATACAAGGGATAAAAGACCAAGCTGGCTGGCTTGTGCAGCAAGTTTTGTGGGAAACTTGGGTGGCCTGCTGGCCTCGTGGGACCCTACCCTTTTTGACCTTTCACCACTGCTCAGTCCAGGGGGAATTTTACTTTCCGGGACCTGTTTCGAACTAAACACATCGATCAATTTGCTCAACGTTTATGGTCCATGTGCAGACCGTAAAGCTTTTTGGGAGCGTCTTGATGATCTTGGCTTATTGGCGGCAAACAATCTCATTCTTGCTGGAGATCTTAATTTAATTACCAGTCCAAAAGAAATGTGAGGAGAAAAGGCGTTGATTGACCCTCTATTGAGCTTTTTTAACCATATTTTTTATAAAAACGCCTTGATTGATATGAAGCCAGGAGAGCTCCTGCCCACCTGGAGAAATGGATGACTGGGACCAGCAGGCATAGCTAAAAGACTCGACCGGTTTCTAATTGCAGAGGGGTTACTCTTGCCTTCCTACAGCAGTCGCGCATGGGTAAATCTCCCTTTCCTATCTGACCATGCACCGATTTGTTTATAGATAGGGAACAACCGTTTTGGTGCTGGACAGCCCTTCAAATTTAATCCGCATTGGCTGAGGGAGACTTCATTTAACAGTCTGGTCAGATCGGTTTGGACTGACAGTACCCTTATTGTTCCTGGAGACGCCCAAGGTAATCTGATCAGAAAACTCTCCAGATTAAAATCACTAACTATACATTGGTTAAAGGATAAAAAGGAAACGGAACAGGCTGAACTATAAACAACATAGAACACGAGCTGGAAGACCTTCTAAAACTCAAGCTTTAGGACCATAGTCGCGCGGATCTAGACTATAGAATTCACTGTCTAGAGGAAGCCCAGAATAAATTTCTTTGGGAAGACGAGGAGAGATGGCGCTTGAAAAGCAGAATGCTCTGGCTGGCTGGAGGGGATAAAAATACACGCTTCTTTCACCGAGTTGCCAGCTCTCGCCGATAACAAAAGCACCTCTGGGATATAGAAGATGAGAATGTCTTACTACACCATTCACAGGCAGACATCAAAACAGCGGGCATCAATCATTATAAATCTTTTTTCCATGAATCATATGCTCCTTCCCTAGCAACACAGATAGATACAGCTAGCCTCTTCCCAAAGATGGTCACAACCGAGGAGGCTTTAGCTTTAGAATCTCCCTGCACAAAGGAGTAACTGTTAGAGGTTATCAAAGGCTTTAAGAAAGAAAAAAGTCCAGGACCTGACAGCTGGTCGGTCGAACTCTATCTCCATTTTTTTGATCTTATGTGGCAGGACCTCCTGGATGTCGTGGAGGATGCGAGAGTCAGAGGAAGAGTAAGCCCTCAGCTAAATAACACCTTTATTGTTTTGATTCCTAAATCAAATCTTCCCAGGCAGTTTAAATATTTATGTCCTATATCACTCTGTAACCTCTGTTACAAATTAATCTCAAAGATCATTGCCAGAAGACTTCGTCCCTTTCTCTCCCAGACACTTTCTGAAGAACAACTTGGCTTCCTAAAAGGGAGACAAATTCTTGATGCCGTTGGAGTTGCTCAAGAATGCATACACAACATAAAGACAAAAAAACAAAAAGCTATTCTTCTAAAGCTGGACCTTAAAAAGGCTTTCGATTGCATTAACTGGAACTTTATGCATCTTATTCTTATACAGAGTGGCTTCGACATCATTACAACCAATTGGATTTTGGGTTGTATCTCCTCGTCCACCCTTGCTATACTGATCAATGGAGAAGCTACAAAAGATTTTCGTTGTGAGAGAGGACTCCGATAGGGATGTCCTCTCTCACCACTTCTTTTCATTTTGATCCTGGAAGGACTCAACATCTTACTCAAGAATAGCCAAGCGGATGGGCATCTGAAAGGGATAAAAGTTGCGGGGCTGACACATATCCTGCATATCCTTTTTGTAGATGACGTGCTGATCTTATCTGCTGCCAATCTGGCTGAATGGACCATCATTCACTCTATCCAAACTACCTTTTGTGTTGTTTCAAGTTTAGAAATCAATGTCCATAAATCCGTCTTCCTGGCTTCGATTGCACAAGACACTTTGCAAACAAAATTAAAAGAGTTGTTCGGAATTGATACTCTCGAGCTATCAGAGGGTTTTACCTATTTGGGATACTTCATAAAATCCTCCACCTATACAAAAAAAGACTAGACCTGGCTAATAGACAAATTTGAAGGCAGAATACACAATTGGCGAAACAAATTGCTCTCTATGGGAGGTAGGTATGTTCTGATAAAAGCAGTCTTGGAAAGCCTCCCGGTTTTCTGGATGGCATTATCCCACATCCCTGCATCTGTTTTGAAGACCCTTCGTCAACTTATCTTTACCTTCCCTTGGACCGGAAGTAAGAAGAACAAAGGCTTTCACCTCAGCAGATGGGAGGTTTTATCAAAACCAAATTTGATGGGAGGTTGGGGCCTTAAAAATCTACCTCTCTTTTATAGGGCGCTCTCGGCTAACACCCTTTGGAGAATTTTAACAAAACCTGGCCTATGGAGTAGAGTAATCAAAGCTAAATATCTCCATCAACTACCGGTTCACATCTGGATCAGATTCGCCTCAGAGCGCCCTACAAAAGGCTCACAGTCTTGGAAACATCTCTCATCCTCCCTACCGATCATTCTTCAGTGGATTTCGTGGAAACCAGGCAATGGTTGCTTGATTGAAGTCGACAGAGACAACATTCTGGGCTTGGGCAGAAACGCCATGCTCTCTCCTCCTCTTCTGGGGCACCTTCACGATAAGAGTCTTTTCTTCTTGCATCAATTCTGCATCCCGACCAATGGGGGACTGTTAGGTGACACTTGGCTCAAAGGCTTGGATCTTCAGCTGGATTCTGAGTTTATAATTGAGTGGGATGGCTTCATCCAGCTCTTAAAGGAAGCAGGCGTGCGACTACAAGGAAGACCGGATACCCTCATCTGGACGAGAGGTGACTGTTCCGGCCGGCTCAACGCAATTTTTTTTTACCAAGCTCTGGCATCAAAATTCTGGACCCCTTTAATTGCTAGCTGGAGACAGAGGATATGAAGGGGTGATTTACCGCTGAAGCTAAAACTATTCGCGTGGCTTCTGATCGAAAATAAATTACTAGTCTGGGAAAAGCTGCAAGCTCGTGGCTGGGAGGGCCCAAATCGTTGCATCCTTTGCAAACACTCCAGCGAATCAGTTATCCACGTCTTCATTCATTGCTCTTTCACCCGCTTGATTTGGTCTCTTCTCTCATCGGCGTTAAAGCTCACCTCTTCTTGGACGGGTACCAGTGTGCACTGCTGCTTTCGTAATTAGTTTAGTGAGAACAGATCTCATACAATGCTCCTTGTCCACCTTTGCTGGCAGGTCTGGAAGGCCAGGAACGCAACGATTTTTAAAGAGAAGACTCCATCAATTCATAGAGTGACAAATCACATTCTTGCTGAGGTGGCCGATTCAGGTAACAATTTAAAGGTTCTGCCACCCATAAGGCACAAATTTGCTATCCCACTTGACAGGACAGTTGCCTGGTTCGACGAAGCGTCACAACAAAGGGGAGCTCTTTGTGGGGCTGGGGGAAAAATTTCTCTAAGCTCCCACACTTGCATCCGCTGGACACTAAACTGTGGACAGGGATCTAACATGAAGGCAGAACTTTTGGGTGCATGGGCATCTCTCATTATGGCATGTCGCCACACCGATGAGTTGTTACTTCTTGGAGACTCAAAAATTACTATCGATTGGTTGAATGGTCTAGCAGACTTCCAGGTGGCATCCCTTGAGTGTTGGAAAGAGAGAACCAAAGATGCTACACTTCTATTTAGAAAGCTCTCATTCTCTCACATTTACCGAGAGGAAAACAACGAGGCAGATACCCTATCTAAAAGAGCTTTGCATCTACCATTGGGCCAAATCTATTTTACAAAATGGGAGGATGGCAATGAAGGACCAACCATCAAGATTAAGCTTTGATTAGACATCTTCAGTTTTATTCTGCAAAACTTTTGATCTGAAAGCTGATCATAGATGAGAATAGGACTAGATAGACTTGACAGTCATGGTCTGCTCCAAGCATTAAGCATTTCTTCCTTTGTAATCTGTCTTCCGAGTTGATGATTTTTGTATATTTTTATATCCTTATGAATATAAAGAGCATTTTTTCTCATGGAAAAAAAAAGGGATAAAAGACATGGTACTATTACATCTCTTGAATTTCATCACATCACTAGTTTGTAGAGAGAGAAAATAACATATATGAACATTTTTTTTAGGAAGAGTATAATGAGTTTTTGAATGTACCTTTTCTATAATATTAAATTTCTAATTTAAATAATATTATGTTTGATACTAAGTGTTCAATTGGTACTAACATAAATGACAAACTTGGGGCAAACAATGTGAACATAAATAGTGGAAATGAAATTGTACATGTCTCACATTTCTCAACCAAATGTTACATGATGATTTTGAGAGGGAATACATTCATGTAGTTGGTGAACATGAAGAATATATGAATACATGCTAGAGAAACTAAAAATTTAACATGGGCTAAACAAACACCCCCTTTTAGAGTGGCTAGTAAAAGCAAGTGCCCTAAGTTGACTATTGTTCTAATGAATTATAATTCGAAAGAAACATATGCATGGTTAGACAACAACTTTACATTTTTGTTAAGGTATACAAGGTGATGTGTACAATAATATAATGTGTATTAAAAGTTATTTAATCTTATAAACTTGTTAATCATTAGTTATTTTGGATCTGTTTGGTGTATGATAAATTGTTTCCATTAGATAATGTACTTTTTGGTACATGTAAAGATGCTAGACAATTGTTGTTTGATTGGGATATTAATTACAAAGTATAAAAATATTGTATCTTATAGAAAGGATGATATAAATATAATTATGTGTGTCCAAAATGAAAAACAAGTCCCTCCCTCTTTAATGTAAAAGGAAAAAAAGTCTCATAAAATGTATTACGCCACTTACCCATAATTCCAAGATTGTAGTCCACATGTTTTATTGTAAATATTTAGCTAAGTATATGGATTGGAATGCAAAAAATAGGAGTGGGCATGGCATTTTGTGTATTCTTGGATATTCTAATGAAATGAAGAACATAAAGAATATGTGGCCTAAAAGGTTTATATGTGAACAATGAAGTATAAGTCTTGGATTAGTGATGGATGGAGTGAATATGTTATCTTTCCCGTCTATAAAATATACAATTTGGCCCATTATCCTAAAAAGTTATCACATCCCTCCTTAGATGGATATGAAAAAAGAACCTATGATGTTGTCTCTTATTGTGACAGGAAAACATCAAGTTAGAGACATGGACATTTATTTCAAGCCATTGATATAAGAGATGTTGCTCCTATGGAATGGAATTCATATGTTTGATATTTCAATTCCTATATGTGAAAGGTACTTTGAAATGTATAATGTGATTCGTTGGACAATCCATGTGTTAGCACCAGAATTCATCCTTCAGATTGCGAGAAAGGCAAGCCCGATACACATCAGAGTTTTATGTCACAGGTTGGTTATAAAAGGGGTCAAATGGGTGCAGTCTCAAGAAAGTATCGTCTTAACTCAGAAAACTGGGCTGGTATTCACAAATAGGTGAGGTATCGATCTAACTTTAGTTAGTAATGTTGTACTAAGGGTGAGTAGGGGGAAGAACTCGAGAAGAAAATATAAAGGTCTGCTATGAACATCAGGTCTCCCAACAGCCTAAGGAAGAAAAAATTAGAAAACAAGATCTTCTTGGATTCAGAGTTTCAAGAAACTGAAAAAGCATTATAATAACACTGCAATCAAACATCCATTACAACACGATTACAATAATCCATGTGAATCCTTCAATCATGAACATTCATTATCAGACGCATAATAAGATGGAGGAAGGAAGTTGACTTAGATTAGGCAAGAAGTCTCAAATACGTATACATAACCAAAGAACCAGAGTGTTCATTAAAACTTTACAAATCGGGAGCTTAGCTCAACCATCGACACTAACAAAAATTGAGAACGACTCCTAAATACTCAAAATGAAAACCACAGCAGCAAGTTCGAGCCATTGCATTGAAGGCATTACGTCTGCATGCCTCCTGGAAAACTGTGCATGCAATCTCTGGCTAGTCGTGAATTTCAGAAAGACGCAATCGTGTTCCAGAACGTGCCTACAAATGAGTTGACCAACTGACAGTCCTTTCCTGGACTTTCCATTTATGGTGGAAACGATGTCCAACCACCACCAACTGCTTTAATAACTGCTTCCTCGGGATCGGGGAGGTCCATATCAGCTCTGCATTCATAGGACGTGGAGGCCTCTTCTTTGTTGTTTGAGCTCGACCGGATTACCTGCGGGAGAGTCATACAGGTGGACGTGGACAAAGATCTAGCGAGGACGATGGTGCGATCGACGTGGAGACAAGATGAGAGGCGACCATGTGGACAGGCACGACAGAGGAAAGGTGATTGGGCATGACAGTGGAGTGGCACGAGAATGTGATGTGGAGACCGAGGAGAGACTGTGGGGATAGGCGCAGTGGGGACAATCCGTCGAGGTGGAGGTAAGAGGGAGTATGAGGGGAAGACACCTGGCGGGAGATGGTTGGTAGAAGTGAAATGGAATATGTCATAGAGGTGAGAGGAAGACACATGGTGGAAGGTGAGAGGATGAAGTGCAAAGGTGGCAAAGTGAGTGGAGGACAAGTGTGTGGCGACGAAACGTGGAGGGGGTGTGGGAGATGCAACATGTGTCGGCAGGAGGGAA
>ML811360.1:0-18151 GCA_009831015.1 Picea engelmannii | reverse complement strand
CGGGGGGGGGTTCGGTATGGACCACACACCGTAGATCTAGACGTGCAAATCTCAACCGCCCAGATCTACGCATCGATTAGAAAAATCGCGCCCAGGCCCAAAAACTTAGGATAACGCGATTTGGTGGGTTTTTTGCCCCTTTTCTTTAGTTCTTTCACCAAGGGGCCAACGTCTTAGGGAAAAAACCCCATTACAAATAAATGTGATAACATTAGGCTCCATAGGGGATGGCTTTCTCCCTAAGAGATGCCAAGAACTCTTCTGCGGCTCCAGTGCCTTACTGTTGGGTTATGGAGTCACCTAATAAATTGAAAATAAAAGAAAAACAATATTTACAAAGACATGGGAGCCATCCGGAGCCATCCATGGCTCAAATAAAGAACTTCTTGAGAAAATGCCCATTTACAGGGCCACCAAAAACTTGATCACCCTCCAAATTCTACAACCTGTATGTATTATTTGGATATATCTCAGAGATTTTGAAGGGCCCGATCCACAGGGCTTCAAAATTGTTGTGCTTTCCTCTGTCCTTCTTTGACACGTCCTATTTGAGTACTAGATCTCTCAACTGGAAATCCTCCTTACTGTTCTTCCTCTCAAAGGCATGCTTGATTCTCCGCTGACAGTCATGCGATCTATTTATCATTTGTTCTCTGGTCTGCTACACTTCTACCAACTGATGTGTCCTTTTGATCATATCATCGGGCTCTTCTTGGCAGTCTTGGAAGAATTTTTCCATAGGCAGGGCGAGCTGAGAAGGGAAAATGACTTCAACTCCATACACAAGATGAAAAGGAGAGACACCCAGAGACCTCTTTGTTGTCACCTTGTTAGCCCACAGAGTGAATTTGATCTTTGAATCCCATGCCTTCTTATTATCCTTTAATAGTCTTTTAATGATCTTGATCATACTTTTGTTAGAGGACTCTGCTAGTCCATTCCCTTGTGGATATTAAGGGGTAGAGTGGATCAATGAAATTTTGAACTGCTCACAAAACTTAATCAATGGTTCGGCCTTGAAGGATGCAATGTTATCAGTTATCAATGATGATTCTGTTCGGACAACCAAACCTTGCCATAATATCTTCCAGAAAACCAATGATGACTTTGTGAGAAGCGCTCCTTGTGGGGATAGCTTCTATCCACTTGGTGAAATAATCTGTTTCAGTTAAGATCCACCTGTGTTGATCACTTGAAGCAGGATGAAAATAAAGTCTAGGCCCCACTGCTGAAAGGGTCCTGAAGCTACTACAGGCTTCAAAGGCAGAGACTTGAGCTGTTGCTTCCCAGAGAATTTCTGACATTTTATACAAGCTTTGACCTTTGCACATACATCAATGAATAGAGTAGGTCAATAGTACCCAACCCTAAGAATTTTATAGGTTGTGGTCCTCCAGAAATGATGTCCCCCACATAGGCTGCTATGGAAATCAATCATAATCTTTTGGGCCTCCTATGGGTCCAAACATATTAGAAGCACACCTAGAGGGTCTTTCCAATACAAGACCTGGTCAATAAGGCAATATATAATTGCTTTGAGCTTTAAATCTCTTTCCTTTCTTTTACCCATGTTATCAGGGGGATTTAGCTCTCACAGAAAAAATATAATGTCTTTGTACCAAATGTATTCTGCCAATGAAGGGATGTCTTGAGAATATTTCTCAGACAATCTGGCTTGGTGATTTTCTGAGCAAGCATTGATGAAGTTAACCCCCAAATATTTACAATTAGATTCAGCCAACAACTTGGCTAAACCTTGACCTTTAACTAGCTTGGTGGAATTTATTTCTAGATCAAACTCAAGGATTTTGGCAATCCATTTGCTCCTTCTCCCATCTATGTCCAGCTAAATAAGAATGTCCTTCACAGAAGTTGAAGGGACATATGCAATGATTTTTGAATGAAGAACATAGACTCTGAAAGCTTTGAGAGATTTCACTAAGGCATAGGCCTGTTTCTCCATGATGTCATATTTTACCTCGACGACCCTCAGTGCTCTGCTGAAAAAGGAAATAGGTTGCTCCAACCCTTCAACATTTTTCTGCAACAAAACCGTTGCCACTGTATCAAAAGAAACAAAGGAAAAAATAAAAAAATCCTTGGAATAATCGGGACTGATTAACACATGTGCTTCAGTCAATGCCTTTTTAATTTGGTCAAAGGATTATCTGGGCTCAACATCTCACTTTACTTCATTTCCCTTCCTAAGCATGGTTGTGATTCACCAATTCAACAAAATTTGAAACAAACCTACTTAAAAAATTAATTTTGCTCAGGAAAGACTAAACTTCTTTCTTAGATCTGGGAAGTGACAAGGTTTGAATAGATTCTACCTTGCTTGAATCAATTCTAACCCCATCAGCTGATACTATGTGCCCCAACAATTTTCCCTCTTGCATGGAAAACACCGACTTTTGGGGATTTAGGGAGAGACCAAACTGTTTGCATTTCAAGAAAACCTTTCTCAGATGTTGACAATGCTCTTTATCAGATCTAGAAAACACAGTTATGTCGTCCAGATAGATGACCAGAAATTTATCTTTTTCCCCAATGAAGGCTATGTCCATGGATTGCTGAAAGGTTTCCCCTGCATTCATCAATCCAAAGAGCATTTTGGCATACCTGAATGTTCCCCAAGGGGTGGTGAAGGCTGTATTTTCTCTATATTCAGGCAGGACGAAGATCTGATTGTAGCCAAAAAATCCATCAATCATGGAAATCCTAGATGCACCTGTCACCCTTTGCAATATGTGTTCCATCTTTGGCACAAATCATATGTGTTCCATCTTTGGCCAACTGAGCTTCTCTATACAGTCTTCTATGCTCACCTCAAAACAAAGGAATGGTAGCATATGTGAGGTCCATTTGCAAGCTTCCCCAAAGTCTTTTTATCCAAGATCTTGACAAGAGCATGCCAAACTTGGGAGGAAACTTGGGAGGAACATCAACCACCACGATATCCATGACGACACTCTTCATAGGTAGTTGAAACAAGGTCACAACTAGATCTTTGATGAATCCAAGACATTGCACTCTCCTTGAATCAAAAGAATACAAATCATGATAAGCTTTTGTGATTTCTAATCCAAGTTCTTCCATGACAGTTTTGGGCATGAGATTATGGGAAGCCCCTGAATCCATCAGATAATTATGCAGCACCTTGTCATGTATGTTCAATGATGTGTATAAAGGAGGGGATGAATCATCTCTATCTTATACCATAGGACCTAAGATGAATGCTGGCTTCTCATCTTGGAGATTCACCGAGTCTGTGGAATGAGAGGATGGCTCAAACTGCAACAGTTTGGAGAGGGACCTTTTGAAGTCTTCGTGCTTGACTAGCTCTGAAAGGGGGACAAGGATTCTGATCTTCTCAATTTCATGCTCAAAGTTAAAGGAGGAAGGGGGCTTTAGAATTTCTCTCACCTCTGGGATAGGGTCTTTGGCTATTGGAGAGGAATTCTGAGCCTTCTTTTCTTTGCTGGTGTTTGCTGCGTCTTTAGCAGTATTTTCTACTTTGGGAGCTAGATCAGGGACGTCAAACTTCCCTTCTTTCTTCTTGGACCTGAGGTTGTATTTATTGGGGCCACTATTTTCTTTCTCCCCTTTACTAAGCTCATTGAGTTGATTGTTCAGGAGGGATTCCTTGTATGCAGATTGAGTTATATGAGGAAACGATGAGGGGTCTTCAATACAATGAATTTCAGGGTCAAGATCTTCTTCTTCCCTTTCCTCATTATCAACAAGGTTATTTTGGAGAGAAGTTTGCATCCTCTGATCATCTCTATCTCTGTTCCTTTGTTCCCTTGGCATAATCTGAGGAACATTGTTATTTGGCCTCCTGAAATTGACTCTGTTATCAATATTTTGAGGATTTTTGTATGTCTGCTTCCCCTCCAATTCCAACCTTTCCATTCTAGCTGAAAGTGATTTTAGTAACTTGGTTACTTCATCCATTTTAGGGGGAGGGGAAAAGGAACTGGAGGTCGAGGCTTCATATCTTCCCCTTCCTTTGTCCCTATCAGCCTTATTCCTGAGTCGGTCAACTGCCAATATGTTAGACTCTACTTCTAGGGATGCATCTTGCATATGAGCCAGGGAGGTAGCTCTTCTCTCTCTTAACATGAGGCAGAAGTCAGGGTCAAAAGCACTAGCATAAGTGATTTTGGTAGAGGCTTCTGTAGGCTTTATCTCAACACGGATCTTATTGTACATTTTGTTGAATCTTTTGGAGAAATCAGAGACAGATTCTCCCTGCATTCTCTTCAGGGATCCAAAATTTGTGATATAATACATTCAATCTTTTTTATCCCTCCACTGCCTCAAGAAAACATCATCTAGAGCTTCAATCCCAACAATATATCCAGGAGTCTAGCCCCTGAACCACTTTCTATCTTCTCCATCAAGACTGTGAACAAAAATCCTCATCCATACATCTTCGTCTACTATGACATATTTATCAACGTAACTATAGAAAGTTGCAAGGTGCTCCTCTGCAATTATATCTCCCTCCCCTATAAACTTAGGCAGTTTCTTAAGGTAGCCACTGGATGGGAGGGAATTAAGCGGCTGAGGCAAGACCAGGGGGCGTATCTAGCAGCCACTATGGCGTCCATTCTATTTCTAGGAGGATTAGCACCTGTCATAGGGATAATAGGTGGAGGATAATTAGGAGGAGATGGGGTTCCGACACGGGATACTGGAACTAAGCTTCCGGGAGGAAAGGGAAACAACATAGGATTTGAAGAAAAGGTTACAGGGCTAGAGGGAGTAGGGAGTTCTCTCCGCGCAGTAGCAATCGTAATATGAGGAGGGGTGGTAAACCCCGGGGTAGGAAAATATTTTGAGGTGTTGGGTCTAAACCACGGTACAAATTCAGGAGAGAGAGAGGAGTGAAAAGGCTTTATTCCTCCAATCCGAGACCAGGAGGAGAAAACTCAACAGGAACACTCCCAAAATTTAAATTTCGGGGAACTCCAACATAAGGTATAATAGTAGAATGAAATGTAGAGATTGGAGTTCCTATAGGAAAGTAATGAAAATTATCAGAAATACCTGGTTCAACAGTAGAAGTACTTTCTCAAAGGGCCTTCCCTTTCCTGACAATTTTCTCTGGGTCGGCTTCAGGTGTTTCTAAGGGCAGCTGTGGAGTATACCTCATGTGTCTGCCTCTAGAAGCCACAGTCTAAATAGTGGATTCGTCGGTGGATTTGCATTGATGGAATCACCACAAAGGATTCTCCAGGTGCACAGCTGCAATATTTGATGTACTAAGTTTTGATGCACCTTCAAAACTAGTAAGCTTTGTCGTTCAATCCCAGGAAAAATCTTCAATTTCGTCCCCAGCAGCGGCGCCATAAATGTTAGCACCAAAAGTCACCCTTCAGATTGAGGGAAAGGCAAGCCCGATACCCATCAGATTTTTATGTCACAGGTTGGTTATAAAAGGGGTCAAATGGGCGCAGTCTCAAGAAAGTATTGTCTTAACTAAGAAAAATGGGTTGGTATGCACAAATAGGTGAGGTCTCAATCTAACTCCAGTCAGTAATATTGTACTAAGGGTGAGTAGGGGGGAGAACTTGAGAAGACAATGTAAATGTTTGCTATGAACATCAGGTCTCCCAACAGCCTAAGGAAGAAAAAATCAGAAAACAAGATCTTCTTGGATTCAGAGTTTCAAGAAACTGAAAAATCACTATAACAACACTGCAATCAAACATCCATTACAACACGATTACAATAATCCATGTGAATCCTTCAATCATGAACATTCAATATTAGACGCATAATAAGATGGAGGAAGGAAGCTGACTTAGATTAGGAAAGAAGTCTCAAATACATATACATAACCAAAGAACCAGAGTGTTCATTAAAACTTTACAAATCAAGAGCTTAGCTCAACCATCGACACTAACAAAAATTGAGAATGACTCCTAAATACTCAAAATGAAAACCATAGCAGCAAGTTTGAGCCATTGCATTGAAGTGTTACATCTGCATGCCTCCTGGAAGACTGTGCATGCAGTATCTGGCTAGCAGTGAACTTCAGTTAGACACAATCACGTTCCATAACGAGCTTGCAAATGATTTGACCAGCTGGCAGTCCTTTTCTGGACTTTCCATTGATGGTGGAAACGATTTCCAACCACCACCAAATGATTTAATAACTGCTTCCTCAGGATCGGGGAGGCCCATATCAGATCTTCATTCATAGGACGTGGTGGCCTCTTCTTCGTTGTTTGAGCTTGGTTGGATTTCTTGTGGGAGAGTCATATGGGCGGATGTGGATGAGGATCTGGCAGGGACAATGGTGCTATCGACGTGGAGACAAGATGAGAGGTGACCATGTGGACAGATGCGATAGAGGAAAGGTGATTGGGCATGACGACAGAGTGGCACGAGAATGTGATGTGGAGACCGAGGAGAGATTGCGAGGATAGGCGCAGTGGGGACAATCCGCTGAGGTGGAGGTGAGAGGGAGTATGAGGGTAAGACACCTGGCGGGAGATGGTTGGCGGAAGTGAAATGGGATATGTCATAGAGGTGAGAGGAAGACACATGTCGGAAGGTGAGAGGATGAAATGAGAAGGTGGGAAAGTGAGTGGAGGAAAGGTGTGTGGCGGAGAAAAGTGGAGGGGGTGTGGGAGATGAAACAGGTGTCGGCAAGAGGGAAAGCAATAAGGGAGAGCGGTAAGTGGGATATTTCGAAGGGGGGGGTGGTGGTAATAAGTTTGGAGTGGGGAGGGGGGTTTCCGAATTGGCAAGAACGTTCCACGATAATGGGGGGCCCATGTGGGGAAACCATTTTTTCGGACCCCCCCCTCCCCCCCCACTTTCTTTAAAGGAAGAATTCTGGGGGGGTCCAGTATGGACCACACACCATAGATCTGGGAGCGCAGATCTCAACCGCCCAGATCTACGCGTCGATTAGCACAATCGTGCCTAGGCCCAAAAACTTTGGATAACACGATTTTGTGGGGTTTTGCCCCTTTTCTTCATTTCTTTCACCAATGGACCAACTTCATAGGAAAAACACCCCTTCACAAATAAATTTGATAACACCATGACTTTCCAAGGTTGGAAGTATGCTTAAGTATAACCTTTCTTTTAGAATAGTGTAAATCATTTTATTGATTATAATTTAATCGGGTTTATAAAAGACCAATGCATCATGTCTATACTTATTACTTTTGTGATTTACGAGAAAGGAAAAAGGATATTGGATTGTCCATGATGTGGTGATGAAATGTGTTGAAGGTAATATAAAAGTTTTCATAAGTGTTCTATGAAGTACATAGGTTATTTTGGTAGTAAAACCATTGAATTGTATTCAAATTAAGAGACCTTTTAATGAATATATGGAGGTAAGACCCCCTCCTCATAGCATGAATCCAGTAGATTGGTAAAATAAGATTTAGTATTGCATTTAATTGATCTAGGAGGATATGTTAAATTGATGCCTATTTGATATTGATGATGATATAGATGACTTTAAAATTCCTCTTGATCACATGCCAAAAGACATGCACATGCATTTCAAATTCTATGATCTCCCATATTGGAACATACTTGGAGTGGCACATTTATTTGTTGTAATGCACGTGTTGAAGAATCTATTAGATTCTCTTTGGAAACATATTTCTTCCATTAAGAAAGATACAAATGCATCTAGAAGAGGTTTTGTCATGTCAAAGGAAAAGACATATCTACGTGAAAAAAAAACCAACTAATGTGGATGGTAAAAATAATTATCCTTCTACACCACATATATAATTTAAGGATGACTTAGATCTTTCCAAGAATGTAATCATATAATTTAAAAACCAATACGATACGATTCTTCATTGAGAAAATATTTCACTATTGATGGTCAATTGACAAGTCTCAAGACACATGATCACCATAATCTGTTAAAGGTACATATTAATAATGTGGTTTTGATATAAATTAGTCTATTGATTGAGTGCCCCTTTTAATAGTATGACCATATTTTAACTAATTTGAGGATGCATTTGTTCAACATATCTATTATATAGCTATATGTGGATACATTATTGTTGATGTGTTTTCTCTCTCATCCATAATTTGCACTATCGCTCCAAGCATAGAAAGTGTTGTGAGTAAGGTCATCGATTTGGATAAATGTGGGAATATTTCATGGTGAGGAATAATTCTTCATTTTTCATCTTTTCATCATATGCATCTCTAGGAAGAAACTAGATATGAGTTCATCATACCCATATTTTCATCATCCCACCATCCCACCTTTCCACTATGCTACTAACCTCATCCTTTTTTCCCACATAGCCACTCCACCTTCCACTATGCTACCACTCTGTCATTCTACATTTACATCATGTCAAACTCCATCATTTTACCATTTTCTATATTTAATTGTCACCATCTTACCTTCCCACCTTACAACACCCCAACACCGCCTTTCCACATAGTGTGTGGAGATATGATACCTTCATCCTATGCTTTGGCCTTCCACACTCCACTCCCTCCATGTCACCATTATCTTTAAATACGAAATTTCCATTAGTTCACAACTACTCATGCATTTAATCCTCTCTTGTTTTGTAATGAACTTCATGTATTTCTGGCTTTTATACTCAATTTAGCACCATTCAAGAAATATTTCCTTTATGATGCCCATGATGGTACTTTAGGTGTTATTAAAGGCCATCAAGAATATAGCGACCCATAATCAATACACTATTCAATTTTTTTCACGGGAAAAAGGAGACAATGGCAAGACGACTCTTAAAAAAACCTCAAGCTATATTGGATATATTGTCAACTCTTTGGCATAGGGGGATACATACTTCCACTAGATTGTGGCATATAAGTGGTATGTTGAGGAAGGGAATAAATAAGAGAATAAGGTTTGGAAATTCAAGTTGGTGAAGGTAAGGTTTGTAACTGAAGAATTTGATTTCTAGGAACTGAGTAGTTTTCTAAGATGATTTTGTGGGAAGGTTTAGGTAGATGGCTATTGGTAGTGAGCTTTATAGGATAATTTTAGAATATTGAACCCTCCTTATGGGGAAGGGAAAATACTTCCATGAAGAGTAGTTCACCTATATTTTCTTGTTTGTCTTAGAGGGAAATTCTTACTTGTTGTTGAGGTTTGCTTGTGATAGGTTGAATATTCCTAGAAAAGTTTTTCCAACGATAGCATGTGGTTTGTTTTATTAAATGGATTAAAGAGGTTCAAATATTTCATTCCTACTCATTTTAAGTCTGTGGGATTTACGATAAGAAGCATGATTCATTTGGATAAAATCACACAATGTCTTCAAGCACTCGAGCTAAATGAAATTGATTCTATACAAGGTTACAATCCTCAAGGGATTTTCAATCATCACATGGTCACAAATAAGTCTAGAAAATATTTTCCCTAGCCTAACAATCTAGCTAAGGGAGGAGGTGATAATGAACACACCCACATGGAGGTCAAAGAAGTGAGTTTGCTAAAGGGCTTGGTTGTATCTTATTATGATATATATACTTTGTTAACTCGAATAAAATAAACAATAAAAAGGATATTTGGGGAAAGGGAGTGGAAAATCCAATTGTTTAGGGTTCATTGCCTATGAAGTAGAGAGGAGGATTAGGAATGAGTGGTAGGGGTGGTTTTGTGACACACACAACTAGGGATAATGCCACTTCCTTTAGGAAATATAATTACACCACTTCTTCTTGTGGAAGACATAAAAGAACATAGTTGATGGTGATGGTGATGATGATGATAGTGATCCTTTAAGCTACAAGGTAATGGAGGCACACACTATTCACTATGTCTTAAAAAGGAATAAATCTCCAGAAGCAGACCAACCCAAAGTTCCCAACATGGATGAAAATGACATGGAAGTAGATGACCAAAAAGATGCATTTCCTTTTTGGACTACTGCACATATGGGAAATGATATGTTGATTGAGAAGGATGATTGTTAGTCTAGTATTCATACTTTTGATGACAGTTTTGTTTATTTACATCATGCCGAGTTTGATTCTCAACCTAGGAAACTCTATATTGGGAATGTTAGGGTCAAAAGAAAGAAGATTCTAGAGAATGATAATACTTTACTAGATACTAAGAGTCTAGGAATAGAGGAAGCAATAAAAATGCACAAGGCCATGTATGACATTATATCATATTCTATAAAAGAGAAAATGCACGAGAACATCATCTTAAGAAAAAAGGGTGGTAGAATGTAGTGTAGCTAGAGATGTAATGGGGGGCGAAGGGACCATAGTGATAATAGTGGAGGCCATTCAATGTAAGGTGGACTAGGTACACTATATTATTAAATAATGTCCACTATGGTAGTTATATATATTAGCGTGAACATAACAAATGTAAGAGGAATTCTTAGAAGGTTCCACTTCTAGAAGGTTCCTCCTTTAGAATGTTCTTAGGTGGTTGGTAACACTATATAAAATGGTTCAAGCAATGTAATGAGATTCAAGAAGAATAAGAAATATTGTAATTGGAGCGGTATCTCATTAGGAGGTTTCCCCCTTGAAGAGGCAAGTGAACAAACGATGATCCCTTCCATAATATGATTCATTGTATGGTGTTCCCTACCCTAAGGGTTTCTACAATAAAGTGGTTAATTCTCTATATTTTTATCTATATCTATTTTGGTATTTGTGTATTCAGGTATTAGGTAATTAACAATTGGTATTAGAGCACTTTCTTCAGCCACAAAATGGGGATTTTTTTTCTCTCTATTTTGCAAATTTGTTTTCAAAAAAAGAAGAAGGTTGAGACACTCCAAACAATTCATGTATATTTATGTATGAAATTTTCATAAACTATTTCTATATCTAAGTTCCTCTCATAAAAAAAAACAATTAAAAAAAAAATCATAAAAAAAAAGTCCAAGAAGTGAAGTTATCATCATTTTAAAATCTATTATTTTTCATGGTTTTTCCATCGACGACAACCCGATTTTACTGATTTCTATAGCACCCGGGGAAAATTTTTCCTAGAAAAATTACATAACTGAGTTCCTCCTTCCAAAATATTCCATTTAAAAAAAATCATTCAAATCTAAGCTTCAAAAGTGAATATATATATATATATATATATATATATATATATATCTGATTTAAAATCAACCATTTTCTAGGGTCTTTGTGATGGAGGCAGGACTGTAGAGCTCATAAATTTTCACAGGGTGCTCAAATTGCTACCAGATCAGATCCATTGGATAGAGAATTTTAAGAAATTTCTTTTGGTAAATTATATGTGGTGTTTCCAATGGATATTTGACTCTTTAGGAAACTTCAACAATAGTTGGGATACTTCTAGGCATATATAAAGACAATATTCACCTGGCGCGGTAAGAGAGGTATATTATGCAAGCCATCAATGACAAATACAATCAAGAAGCATGTTCTAGGTAAGATTTTGAGGCCGATTGTGATGATTGGTATGTGGATAGTTGTCATTTCTGGGATAACAACTACTTCCATATTATATTTGATGACTCTACTCCACCTCATGTAGAGCCCATCCTGGAGGGTAAAAGAGAGCCTTATCTGCATATTCTTCTTAAGTTTTGTTATTCTCCAGTAGTAGGGGATCAATTGTTGGCTAGTTCTACATATTTCGATCCACATGACCAATGTCAATCTTTGGAGCATCATTTTCAGCTGGTGTTTCGATATCTTCAACATAGAGTTCACATGAGCACTTGGAAATGAGACCCAGGTTTACAGTGGTGAATGGACTACTTCAACATGCTGGCTTGCATTCCTACATGGGACCATGGTTCTCTAGCCTACTTCAACATTATGTTAGAAAAACATGATCACCGAGCAATAAAATAAAACAAATGTGGAAATAAAACACAAAAGATACACAATACAATAGAGACAAAGATATACGTGGTTCACCCAGTGTGGGCTACGTCCACCAGAGAAATTGCCAGGTCCTTCCTTTATTATTATCCAAGAAATGCAGGGATACAACCTACAATAAACTCGCTGCAACTTCCTCTTCTTTCTCTCACAGTATCCTATCTCATAATGCAATATTCGCAATGATAGATAGCCACAATACATTTCCCTCATAAAAGAGGGTTTCCTTCTAGGGAAAAAAACCCTAACATAACTTCTACTGTCAGATCTGCGACATTATAATGAACGGTCCATATTTACAATGAAATTACAATATACATTTACAAGGCAATTTTTCCTTCAGGGGCCCACTTGCCCCTAGACCCTGCAGAGGGGGTAACCCCCCTCTGCACTCTCTTGCGTGGAGGAGTGTACATTATTCCAGGTTGTAAAGTCTTCATGGGGTATAAACACGACTGAAAACAAAGACCTTTGAATCAGGAAGATAATCAGGCTCCACAACCAACACATTATGGTCTACAGTTATCCATGGGACCCTGATTCATGGTTGTGCACCCTCATAACAAGCGTCGAGGACAATGTTTTCATAAGGGGGATGAAATGTAGTGTAGCTATAAGGGGGGCAGAGGGCCCATAGTGATAAAAGTGGAGGCCATTCAATGTAAAGTGGACTAGGTCCACTATATTATTAAATAAGACCCACTATGGTAGTTAGATATATTAATGTGAACATAATAAATGTAAAATGACTTATAAGGTTCCAATTCTATAAGGTTCATCCTCTAGAATGTTCTTAGGTGATTGGTAGCACTATATAAATGGATTCAAGCAATGTAATGGAAGTCAAGAAGAATAAGTATTGTATTTGGAACAATATTGCATTAGGAGGTTTCCCCCTCAAACAGGCAAGTGAACAAGAGAGGATCCCTTCCATAATAGGATCCATTGTATGTTTTTTCCCTACCTCAAGGGTTTTCATAATAATAAAGTGGGAGTTTATCTATATTGTCTTTGAATATTTGTGGTGTTTTTGTATTCAAGTCTTTGGTACTTAACATAGAAGTAGAAGCATGTTAGGGATCTAACATCCCTGACCCCTCACATAGGTAGAATAATGTATTTTCCATCTAATAAAGGTCGACTTTAGTTAATAAGACTTATTTAATAAATGTAAAAAATTCAATGTAAGAAGACCTAATAGAAGCTTCCACTTCTAGAAATACCTTCCTCTAGAATGTTCTTTAGAAGATAGAATTAATATAAACAAGAGTATGAGGCATGAGAAAGCCTTGTCTTGAGAATTATTGTAATATAGTGCTATTTTGTTGAAGGTTTTCCCCTCAAAGATGCAAGTGAACATTGCTTTGTATCAATAAAGGTATTATTTTTGGTGTTGTGGTTCTCTAAATGTGTTGTTCCACTGGTATTTTCTGCAGTATTTATATTTTCTGCTTAATATAGTAGATATGGTACCTAACAAAGAAACATTAAATCCATTACCCTTGGATGGGGTGCTTCCGAGCCAATGATGTGCACACAACACGAGGAGGCCACCTGGCCAGGTTGCAATCCACTTGGTGTTCGTCCAACTCCATCACCACACTCCAGTCACCTTATGGGTTTAAACCCTTCGTCGCCACCCTCCATTCTCCATTTGAATCCTGCAGACCACACAAATTGGAAGCTCTGTGGCATGGGAGTCTTCATGGTGCCGTGTAGGGGGCTTCCTCGGTCACATCTTCTCCAAATTGGCTTTCCTGCTCCTAAAGCCGAGCTTGGGTGCTCTTTTCCTCACTTGCCCCCTCACATTTCACAGAACCACACCTCCTTGGTTCGCCTCTTCTTCAGTTTTGCGAACAGTCTCTGGTGCAATCTCCACTTGAAGTCAAGGTTGCATTTGCGCTCCCTCTCTCTAGGCTCCCTGACCCTCAGAGTCTTCCCTCCCAGGGCGCCGCTAGCTCTCGTCATGCCTCGACTCATAGGAAAGGCAAAACAAAGGGATGCCTGGTATGAGACAAGGGGAAGGAAGCCGCCCATCCCAGACTCTCCCCCTGAAGCTGTTTTCCCCCCTCCTGAAGCCGATTTACCCCCCTTGAAGCTGAATTCCCCCCGTCTTGGCTCCTGTCGTTGTGCCCGCACCTGCCCAACCCCTCTGCGAGCTTGCCCCTGACCTCTCCCCTCTCTCGAACCCTTACGCCTATAGGGTCGAGTGGTTTGATCACCTTGGCAACTTGCTAGGCTTTGCACCACCACCCTCCTCCCCCCTATGACGACCCATTTTTCCACCCTCTCCTCTTCATTAGCCCCCCACCACCTCGGGTCCCGCCTTCTCTCCTTCCTCCTCTTTTGATTCTCTCTTGTCCACCCACCCCCGACCCTTTTGTGACACGTGCAATGATCGAACAATGATCATGGATACTCTGAGTGACCTCAAAAAGGACCCGGGGGAGGTTAAGTCAGCTATGCTCGACATGCAGAACATGGACACAGACCACTGGAGTCGAGTGGACACCCTAATTTCCTTCCTTAAGGATCTTCGACAAGCCATAGCGGATCGTGACAAAGGAAAAGCTTAGACATGCCAAGTCTACGCCGGGTCGCGGCTCGGACTAGGTTTCTAATGTTTTCTTGTCTGAGGCTTATTTTTCTAATGTTTCCTGATAGCCATGAAAATTTGGCCTTGTTTTTTCCCTAAGTTTACTTTCAGTTGTCAGCATTTTGCCCTGCGTGGCTATGTAGCTTTTTGTTTTTGCATGACATAATTTCCTTCTTAGACAAATGGCAACGAGGGTATCCCATATGGGTATCGTTGCCACCTAGGACCTTGGACAAGTGACAACAACGGTTTCCCAGAAGGGCGCCACTGCCACGTTTGCAAATGATCTACAAACAACTATATTTTTTTGAGAGGAATTAATACAAACCCTAACTTACAAAAAAAAAACATTAAATCCATTACTTTTTTTACACAACTCTTAATTATTCAAGGGTGTGATGAGCCTTTGGAGGAAACCCCTCAAAAAACTATTAATAAAAAAAAGGCTCAACGATTAGTGCAAGGTGTCAATATATTAGTTGTGTGTGATATTGAAAATTAATAATAGTTGTAGTTATATAGGACAATTGGAATTTATTTATAATAAGGATTAATATGCATGCTCCCATCCTCCTTAGATTCTAAGTTTTTGTGCTTTTTTATAGATCGATTAAAGGATTTTATAGTTCTATATAATGGGTAAGAATTATTAAACACATGTTATTCATTTGAATTTCAAATTAAGGTAGGATACGCGTTAGATGTGAATATATGACAAGCCTTGTAGTCAATGTGATTTGTTCAAAATTAAGTTTGGCCTAATGAGCCTAATGGATAGGATTGAAAATAACTTTTAGTTTTAAGTTTGGCCTAATGAGCCTAATGGATAGGATTGAAAATAACTTTTAGTTCTAATGGAAAATCACAATAACTTTTAATAAAATTAAAGTAGGTTGTTGAATATATTTTATTAATTATTTCTGCTATAAATTATGGCTAGGAGTGAAATTACTTTTAGTACTAATAGAAGATCATGATTAATGCAATTGAAGTAGGTTGTTAAATATATTTTACTAATTATTTTCTATAACTTCTAATGAACTTAACCTAGTATAAAGAGCCCCCTCTCTCTCTATATATGAGCCCCCCCTCTCTCTATATAAACTCTATAAATATTTTTTTTTGGAAAAGTAATGTTGCACTAATACAAAATTTTATTTACAATTTTTTACTAGTAAATACTATCAATGGGTCTTTATAGTTATGTTATACATTATATTATAATAAAATTAAAAAAACTCCACTTCTAGAAAAACTCTATTTTTAAGCAAGTACATCTTATCATTTTACACTTCATTAAAATTTGTCATGCATGCATATTTAATTATCATTGAAAGTCTAAAGTTCTTTGTTTTTTCAATTTTATGTGGCAACTAACATATTATGAAAAATATTCATAATTATTCCTAGTTTTTCATTACTCTCTTTATCCGACCACTCAACCAAAAACAAATTGAAAACTAGTTAAGAGTCTTTTTATAATGGTATGGACATCTCTGAATTGTATGTAGTTAAAAGTCTCTAATGATATGAAAATATAATTTTTTTGAAAAGTAAGAAGATGAATCCAATCCAAATGGAAATAAACAATATAAACAAAATCATCAAAAGTGCTTATACTACCTCAGAATTGTATGTAGTTAAGAGTCTCTTTATAATGTATACTACCTCAGAATTGTATGTAGTTAAGAGTCTCTTTATAATGGTATGGAAATCTCTGAATTGTATTTAGTTAAGAGTCTCTTTGTAATGGTATGAAAATATAATTTTTTGAAAAATAAGAAGATGAATCCAATCCAAATGGGAATGAGATAAAGTGGAAGATGTCGGTTTTAATGGTATGAAAATATAATTTTTTGAAAAGTAAGAAGATGAATCCAATCCAAATGGGAATGAGATAAAGTGGAAGATGTCAGAAAGTACCGGTGTACCCACGTCCCAGTAACTGCGTCGGGATTAGCCCAGTTGAAGTTTTTCTATCCCATCAGATCTAAGGATTTTTAAGACTGCTAAGATCTGATCAAAATGTGAAGTCGAAAGAATTCACCCATTCGAATCAGTATTCGGAAAACTCGAGTCATCGATCGATAGGTTTTAAGGTGATAGGTTCAACAATTATTTTACCATCCGAATAATCAACAACATCCGAATAATCAACCATATCGACATATCCCATAATCACCAATATCGACATAACTGTTCGATTGTCCATTACTAACAATATGAAGTTTTCATGTTTTTCCTCAGTGCAACACAACTAATTCAAGAACAGAAAGATTGTGTCTTCACTATCGCTTCTTATCGAGAAAAGAGAGTGGGTCAGTTGGGCTTTGATTCACTACATGCACTCCTAGCCATAGCGAAACGAGAACCCTATGAACACAGGTGAATATTAATGCATGGATCTATGCCTTGATTGAGTTTCATCCTTGCCTTGGTGTTTCCATTTGAGCCTTTGTCAATACATGTAAAATTAACTTAAAATCTTGTAAGTCTAAACTATTCATTTTGAAAAATTCATAATAAAATAAATCAGATACCAATGAGTTGGATCTTAACGACAAAATCGAAGAAATTTACCTTCACAACGATGCTTTAACTTTAAATTGTTATTTTTTAAAATAAATCACCCATTCAAAATAATGATTAAAAAACATTGTTTCCATTAAAAAAAACTCTATCTAATATTTTGGCAATGATTGGTACACCAATCTCTAAAATCTATTATTAATTTGACATAAATTGTCCTCCAAAAAAGTCATAGTAGTAATTATTTAAGCAGAAATATGTAGATATGAAAAAAATAGCATGTCAGACACTTACATATGACCGTTTGGAGGCGCGGTTGCACTCAAATCATGGTACAACTTCTACACGGATGATGAATTGAATGAAAAGGAGATATGACCGTTTTGCGGTTGAATTCAAATCATGATAAAACTTGAATGAAAGGGAGATATGACCGTTTTGCGGTTGTAGTCAAATCATGGTAAAACTTCTCGGAGGGTCGGATTACTCTGAGATTTTCTTGCAGATGAGGTGATCCAGACGTGCGAGAATGCAGTGTGAAAAAGCAGTGTGAAAAAGCAGAGAGGAAAACATCATTGGCATTCACTTTATCTTAGGTTTTTAGATGTTAGCATGGCTATGCTCTCTCTGTCAATCTTTACCGTTTGGAGGCGTGGATACAATGAAATCGTAGTACAATTTTTTGGGCTCAGATTTGATCATGATTACTACTAGATTTGATTATTATTATCATACGATTTTATCATCACGAAGTTGCGCGAAAGGGCAAATCAGAGAGCATCATTGGGCATTGAAATCATTCGATGTTTTGCACTCTTTTCTGAGATATTAGCATTGGAATTCATTCTATTAGATGCTTTTCTCTTTTCAGAGATATTAGCATTGGAATTCATTCTATTAGATGTTTTTCTCTCTTTTCAGAGATACGAGGGTGCCCATGCTTGCTCTGTTTCGATTTTATTCGTTGTCTTCTTATCTGGTTTGTGTGTAATATCTGGTTTGATTTGCTGGGTATATTTTGTGGGATTAGTTTTATGAGGAAGGATATCAGTCTTGATCTTCCCACACCCTCGTAGATGCTTTGGGGAAGAGAGACAAAACATAGCAGAGCAGGTATAAGCTTGGTTCCATGTTATCTGCAAAGTATTCTTC
>ML811359.1:22686-75475 GCA_009831015.1 Picea engelmannii | reverse complement strand
TCCATAACACCTATAATTTATAACCTCCATCTTTTGTAGTCCATATAGAACCTAATATTTATAATCAATTTAATCCCTAACCCCTATAATGTTTAATTTCTTACACATATAAACATTAACACCTAAATATTATAAATTATATCACATCTATTCTCTACAAACCATAATACAACACATAACTTTGATAACTTTCTTCATATATACCTTATAATTCATAAACCCCTATAACCCCTTACCCCAAACATTTATCGACCCTAGGTCTTAACACATATAGCTCATATATCCTCTTTAATATGATAACACATATTTGTTAATTATATAAGTTTTCATCTCTAACTCGTAATACATGAACTTATAAACCATAAACCTTATAACCATTGTAACCCTTAAACTTTACTAAACCTAACATTGGCCCCTTCCAAGCCATAACGAATAGCTCTTATAACCTTTAATCCTTATAACTCATAACTCCTAACACTTAAAACCCTAACCCCTTTAACCCTTACCGATATTACCCTATTCGTAAAACACTAAATCCATATAATCGATATTCGTAAAACACTAACCCCTTACTACCATGGCATCTAACCCCTCACCCATATAACCCATTACACACGTATCACCTAATTATTAACAACTATAACCCCTATAAGTCCAAACATGTATACTCTTTAAGTCCTTTAACTAATATCACCCCTAACCTCACTAACCATAACTCATGTAAGCACTTAACCATTAATATCTACTCTTTATAATATTTATAACCCATAACACCTCATCTAGTTTATAATTCATTTAACTTTTAATAGTTATAACCCATTATTTCCAAATACCTATAATGTCTTAATCACTTAAATACTAAAACCATAGCATATATAACCCCTAAGAATTATCCCCTATAACCCCTAAATATTTGTATGTATTACCATTAACCCTTAACACATATATCTTTTATCCATAATTAGCGCCTATAACCTCTTCCTCTAAACCCTTATAAGGAGTGAAAATAAACCATAAAATAGTTCAATAACACCAAATTACTAAATAACATAGAAAATGTTTAAGTACTGACCTTCAAAATATCATCTATGTAGAGTTTGATCAATTCAATGTTTCTCTTCTTGAAAGATAATTGAAATCAAGATTTCATAAAAAACTAGAACACCATTGCATCAAAACACCTGAATGATTTTCACAACTGTAGAAAATTATTGTCGTAACTATAGAAAATTTGTCATAACTAAGATATATATATGATTGATTTGTCATAAATGACTGTTTGATTCTCACACGTGCCATTGTTGGTCGCTCTAGCAACTAACCACCAGTTAGTCGCTAGAGTGACCAACTTTCATCGTTAAAACAACCAACCTGAAATGTTAGTCGCTAGAGAGACCAACATTTGGACCCCGAAAAATAGTACAAAAAAAGAAAAAAAAATATGACGAAATTCTAAACCATCGTAATTTGCGCCCAATGTAGTAGTGTACTGGGTTAAGTAACTCTTCAGAAAAAAGGGCCAAAAGAGATGGAATAGACATTAAAAAAAAAAACTTATAATTGAAGGGAAAACCAAGGTTAGATAAATAGGGGTGTAACACACCCATGATGGGGCATAAAAAAAAAAATTGTTTTTCCTTAACTCTCTCTAGGTTTCCTCTTCTTCAATTTCAGGTTCTTCCAAACCCGCGGGCTCTTTTCTGGCCCCTTTGAAGGGTTTGGGAAAAAGGTGATAGCTCTCTATGATAACCCCTTGCAAATAGTCTGAAGTCAGAGTTCTCAAACTCCTGCATCTGTTGCCACCCATCAACTCTAACGATGGACGATTCTGATGACATAAGAACTTGTCTCGTGCACTTTCCTTGGGATCCAACGGTTGTTGGTCCACACAATCAGATCTAACGGCTCAAATCTGTTCTCATGAATCATAAGTTCGCATTTCACGACTTTGTAAAACAACCTCCTCCGTTCTCCAAACTCCCGATTTCTGATTTCCTCAAGTCTCTTTCCCAGCAAAAGGAATCAACGGTTTGATCTTTTCTTAGATCGACGTCTCACTATCTCTCCTGAGATTTCGAGTGTTGAATGACTCTCGGCCCTTATCCTCCTCGCAGTTTTACTAGATCCAATGGCACATGGTTATCGACGCTTCTCCCTCCATGGATTTCTACCATTCGTCCAGGCTTTCAATGAATCTTTTCCAAATAACTTGGTGTCGCCCCTTCTGATCTTTCAATTTCCACGAGGTGACTTCAACCCCCGCTCCTCCTTTGAATTCTTCTAGGCCTTTATACTTCTTGAGATTTCTCCTTTTTCCCGAATTGGAAGATATCAAATGTTTTGAAGGTCTCGACCTTCAATTTACTTCCTACGAGCCCTGATGTATGGGTCTTGACTTCGGCTTTCCCTCCTGAGCTTACGAACTAGAAACAAGTTCGCCTCTTGGACCTCATCTGCACTTTTGAAAGTGCTTGTCCTTTTTGATCTTGGTCCTTGGGGAATTTTGAATTCCCACATACTCCTTGCATTAATTTGCTTGCGTCGGATCGACAGTCCATGACCTTCCTCGATCCAACGATCCAGATCACATCGCAACTTCTAGATTCAGAAGTTTAGTCATGCCAACATGCAATTCTCCTGATGTGTGAACTCTGATCTCCCCATTCCGACGATCAAGGAGGGTCTCGATAGATCCTTAGATCTATGGTCCAGGTCACATCACTACTTCAGTTTTGAGAGGTTTAGTCACACTAACGCGTGATTCTTTCGTCGCATGAACTCTAAACTCACAGATCCAATGGTCAAGGTGGATCCTGATAGATCCATATATCCACGGTCCAGGTTATTTCGTTTCTTCGTATTTCGAAATACTTGACCACGCTTAACACACAAATCTCCCAATGTGTGAACTTATGAAGACATAAGTGGTTGAGGCGCTAACCCCTAGTCTCCTTCTTCAAATATAGTGGTCGTGACAGACCTTGGATCCTTCAAAACGGGTCTCATCCATTCATCTTCCAAATGAAAGGATATTCCCTTTTGATACCTAAATATCGCTATCCTTCATGAGCTTTGTTAGCTCGAAAAGGATTAATAGCTTTGCGCTCTTTCTCTTGAACTTAACACTTGGAAGAAGTATTTCGTGTACCCCTTGTGCCCATTTGTTGAGTCTAGAACTTAAGAGGTTTTTGACCTCTACCCGCCTCATAGAGACTTTGTTCATATCCTCACTATCTCTCCTGAGATTAACAAGATCTTTCCTCCAAGAAACTCAGAACGATTATGAGGTTTGACATGTGTACATGAGACTATACCTAAGTTCGACGAACTCACAGTTCATGGTTCTAGTTTAATCCACCACAGGACGCAAGCATCTACGAGTATAAAAGCACATCCAATTCATACAATTTCCTACTTGCCTAATTATATAGTCAAGAAGACACAAAAAGGGTACAGTATAAATCATTAAGAAAACATATCCATCCCTGCAACATTCATAGGATATCCATCTTTAATTCATAGTACCACATAAATACACAAGATATGTAATTAATTATCTATTACATGTGGTATCCAACTAACTGACTGTGGGTGTTCATCCTTCCACCTGACCATAAGCTTAGAGGCATTCATTCTTAGCACTCAATCCATCCCCGTGCCAAGCCACGATATCACCAGGGAAATCTCGTGGTTCTAAAGGATTCTTTCTCTGCTTCAGCTTCTTCTTGGGTTCTGTTCTCCATGAACTTTCATAGATTTTCTCTCTCTGTTATGGCCCTGGCGCGGTTTATTAGATGCTCACTCAGCATCAAGCACATGACCTTCTATTCATCATCCGCTGGGGGCTCTGCACATTCTCCTTACTAATTTTTTATTATATCTTTTCCCCGGGATGGTTGTTGGTAGCAGGCTGAAGTGGAAAGAAGGATGATCGTGGGGAAAGAAAGGGTGCAGAAACTGAAGTAACAATTGGAAGAAAACACAACACACACGCATGAAAGAAAGCGTTCACAAGGAAAGAGCCAACTGGGAGGAAGAACAACATGCGTGCATTGGAGGAAGATCTAACGTTGATAGGGTTATGGTTTTAATAATGTATTGTAAAAAACTGAAGAAATCGAAATGTATAAATTTAGATACATAAGTATCATAGGGGATTAGTTTTTTCCATTATTTTTCCATCATAGATATGTACGACTTGATGTGATATGTAATGTTGTTATGAACTATTTTGTCAATTTTTGAGCTAGAGGAGAGGAGGGAAGAAAGATCTCGAGGATTAGATCGCAGGCTGAGGAGCCTGGTGCGATCTATTTTGCCTCATATAGATCATACCCATCCCATCTGAGGAGAATTGTAATTGCACGGTGCTATAGATGCAAAACTATCATAATAAAAGAGCCAAGAGATAAATATTTGTGGACATAGCCTAGGAGGGGGTGAACCACAATAATATCTATGTAATGTGATGAATGCATGTATATCTTTATTCTCTTTCCAGTAGCTATTTGTTGTGAATAATAAATGAATGAGTTATTATATTTCTATGAAATATGATTGTCCTATTAAGGAAATAAGTTGTTGAAGGTAATGCATAGTCATGAGTAATAGTAGGTTGCAATCATAAGTTAGAGTATTTGGTTCAGAATACGGATCACATATCTCACGCTCCCAATCCCAGGCTGTAAACACATGAGTCTTACAACCACCCATTAAATCTATCTTGATTCAGACTGCATAGTGCATTATGTGTGTTGGGTTGCTTTCTGGTTTACGAGGAGGGCCAATAGTTTTAGAGGCTTTGTTGCAAACCCATAAGACATGAACCCTGGGTCAAAAACTCATATGGTATGGTAGAATTATTAACCAACAAATGGTTCCATTGTCGTTGGTTGGAACAAGAGAGTATTGAGAATATGAGATAAGTCGAAGATTTGTCGAAAGTAGATCAATAAAAGGTTTGGGTAGAGAGAAATGAGCCATTACAAGGGAATGTTGAGACCATGGAACCCCATAAAAGTAGAAATTGAAAGCTGGTTGAGAACCAAAGAGATAGATTTTGCACAGAAATACAATAGAAACCCTAGAATAACACCTCGCAAATATCTTGAGAAATACATGTTTATTGATTTGCACAAAGTCTTCTTCTGTGATTTTACACATCTATTGCAGGAGTGGATACTAAGGTTGAATAACAACCATGCGAAGAACCAGATTTTACAGTTAGATTGGACCCCAATACAGATTGAGAAGTTACAGCAGGTGAATAATAGGTTCACCTGCATAGTAGACTTTTGGCTTTACAGTATGGTGGCAGGCTTCATAATAGAGTTTGCAGTCGACACAGCGAAGTCATACAACACAATGGAGAAATAATTTCTATGCGGACCTCAAGGAAGGTACATTCAATCACTGTATACTTCTATTAAGATACTTCTATATAACAAAGGTGTAATGACAATGGAATCGGACAACTTAACTTCCCTGCATGCATGGGGTAAGGGGGGAAGAACTGACAAAGAGAGGAGAAATGGAAGGAGGTAAGGATAAAGGCAAGGAGGAGGAGGAACCCTTGGACTCGATCATGATGGACGACGAATAGATCAAGTAGATATTGGCATCAACAAGAATGACATGTAGCGGAGTACCCTACCAATATAAGGTGAATAACAGGAAGAGAGTCATAGCCATGAGGGAAGGCTTGGCGAGTGATGAGGAAGAGGTAGAGGATCTCCGGGCTATGGAGCATATTGAGGAAATCCTACATGCAACATATGAGAGGAAGATGAGAGGTACAAGAGTGGGAGGAGAAGGAAACCATCCTCTCCATATTAATGTTAGTGTGGAACCCACAAACCCATGTGCGACTAATACACCAAAGAGAACACCACCATTTAGACAACCGAAGTTCAGAGGAAGTTCGACAATAGGAAGTAAATATACACAAGAAAATACAACTAGAGGAGCCAGTTCAGGTAATGCTAGTCAGGTATCTACACCGTGAGGAGGTAGTAGTTTAGTATTCAGAATGGCAGGACACGATCCTTCCATCAGGTTACCAAAATTTCAGGGAGAAGTAGCAGAAGACCCTGAAAAGAACTTGTTCATTTGTGCCAAGATTCAGGAAGAAAAACAGATTATTGATGAAGATACTAACTTGTGTAGCTAGCTATTATGCTAAGAGACCACACATTAGACTGGTACATGAGTCTAGACACAAACAGTGCCCCTGGGACGACAAGGACATTGGCTAACATTAAGAAGTTATTGATAAATGAGTTCTAGAAGCTGAGCTCAGAGGATCAATACAAGAATGAGATGATAGAAATAAGACAAAAACCAGGAGAGCCTATATGGGAGATCGATCAGATATTCAAGCGACTAAAGGGAAAGCTAAAATATCTCATGACCGATATGCAGCATCGACACCTGTTTGTCAACTCATTACTCCCACATTTGAAATATCCTTTACAACAACATAAATTTCAGACGTAGGCAGAGGCTCTGCAGGCAGCCTTGTAACTAGAAGAGAACCAACACCAGCTATTACACATGATTTTTGTCACTCTGGTGATGTCTCAACAGTGGTGTATTCAGGCTCCCAACAAGGACATTTTGCCTAAGAAAAGTGGCTCCTGTCTTCTTCCAAAACTATATTTTTGAGATGAGTTCATAGGATTCCTATGGTATAGGGTGCGAGAATCCTTCATTCTCGCAGGCCACCCACACTTAGGGTGCGAATTGTTCGCAGTCTACTCCATAGATAGGATGCGAACCTGTTTTTAAGCTTGGAAAGGAGAAGAGGTCCCGAAGGTTCTTGAAGGGGATCTTCTAGAAAATCAGCTGGCATTCGCATGGTTGTCATTCTATTGACTTCTCAGATTTGGTGGGATCATCCTCATCCATGTAACCATATCTACTTCTCCTATATATTGAAAGGTTTCTCATGGAAAATATTAATCAAGATTGAATGAAGAATTGGTGAAAGAATTCTGTGAAGAACCATGCTTGAACAGAAGCTTGAAGACTCTATTTGGTCTATCATGAGGAATCAGATCATCTTCATGCTAGTGCAGAGAAAGTGTGTGTGTTGGAACCAAGGGTCACTGAAAGGAAGTTTATGACATCAAGGCGATCAGGTTGTATATTCTATTTTCATTTAATATAATACAGCATCATGTCCCTTTCCCATAAAATCAGTCTTATTTTATAGCACAACTCCTTGATCATATGCATAACTTGACATTGAATATACTTTTATATCTTCGCTTTGGTTGGTTTGTGTTGTCTTGGACCTAACGTCACAAGAGCACTGGAGCGAAGCGGGAACAATAGAGACATAAGGAAGCGATATCAAGGTATGTCACTTATTCCTTCTCTTTAGTAGATTCAATGACTACAACTTAGGGAAAGAGTCATGTCCTACCCTATTTTGTTCTAGATCCAGGTGGATCTAGGGAGATCTATTAGTGTTCGCACCTACCGATTTGTCCGATAACAAAATTGGCGACTCCACTCGGGAATTCAACCCTTTTTTGGTGATTTTTCCTTGGCCATTTGCTCTTAACTTACCATTTTTCATTCCCATCAATCTCTGAGTCTTGAGGAGACCCTTATAGACTCCCTAGATCCAGAAGTTCCCCCCAAAAAAATTTCTTTTTCCAAATTTTGCTTGGTTGCATGCCTTCTCCCACTGCACCCTTCAGTAGCCTACGAGAACCACTAAATTTTTCCTCCTGCAGTTCAGTTCAGTGTGAACTTCTCACACTTTGCTTGTGTCTAGCCTTTGAGAATCCTTTATTCTCGCACTGTACCACACTTCCAACGTGTGAACCCACTTGCAGATTTTTTGGTTTAAGTTTTTTGTGTCCTCATATGCCCAGATTTGTTTGTGTGTCTAGGAAGAACTTCTTTGGCCAGTGATTGAATGATTCTCGACTTCAAATCTCGTGAATGATTAAGCTCCTCTTGATCATGTTTTCTCAATTTTTATCTCTTGACCTTTTAACAACAAGGGTATAATCTTTGGTTTTGAAATCTGAGTGCTTGTTCGGTCGGGATCCTTTGATTGGTTTAAAAGTTGAGATCAATTGTTCTTTTCAATTGCTTATTACTTGGAAAATTGTTACCCATGTGCATTTGAAGAGGCTGGTTTTTTCAGTTTGTTATTTTTGTCTTCATTGAAAGATTGGTTTGGGTTTTTGTTGTATATTTATTTTTCGTTGGTTGCTTGTTTTTCTTAGTTCCACCCCTGTTGTTTGGTTTCTAACAAAAATTAAAGACATTTTCTTTTTAAACAACTTTGTATTCAAAATATTGGCATTCAAGAACTTAAAAAGAATCAATAGAGAACTTGCATTGTTCATGGTTGTTTGATATTACATTACAGAGAAGATCATACATTGTAGTTCATATTGCTCCAGAAAACTCCTCTCTCCCTCCTATAAATAGGATTCATCGAACAACAAATTTTGTATCATTCATTCCTACTTATGCATTTTTGGGTCAGAGCCTCACACAACATTGGTTTCATTTATGTCTCCTTTTGAGTAACAATAGCCTGTAATGATATTGCACAATTTTTAAAATTCAACTAGTAACTTTTTCTAGGACTCTTTTACACCAACATTAGCCAGGCTAGAGCTTTGGAACAGGTAGTGAGACACACTCTCCAAAGCACAAAACACACAATAGTATCTTGTTAGAAGGAGTATCAAATTCCATTTGCATCATTTTGTCCTGGGAATCCCTTCTCACACAAGGGTCAAACCCGAGGTCACATTGATATTGATAGAGTTACTCACCCTGCTTTGTTGATATCGGTGTAGAGATTGCACGTATTATGGGGATCACTTGAAGGTATACCCACAATGATGAGTGGAATCCTTTCAAGCTGATTTCGAGCTAGATACCTTGCCCTTGTGTGTGGATCGGACTATCGACTATTCCCCCAGGCATCATTTTTGTTGTTGGTAACCTTAGTAGCCTATCTTCTTAGGGTCTTACATGAGGTGACTGTGAAGGGGCAAGTCTTCATGGTACCTGGAATCGACATTGGCCAAAATCACTCAGGCTCCTTGGAGGGTATACCCACGATTATGTGTGGGAGCTTGCACTAGGGTGTAAGTCTGTTAAGCAGGTCGTCAACATAACTTTTCCACCCTATCCCAGCCCCTTCTTGTCTCGTCGTCACGACGTTGGATTTCATCACCAACTAGTGACTTCGGAATTGGAAGGTCTTGTTTGTTTGGTTTTGCTTCCTAGATTCTACTAGCGTATGTTGTTTGTTTACCCAAGTTGAATTTAGAATTTCTTTCATGAGGTTCTAACTCGATCACGATTGACCCTCCATGTCGTTCACGTAGAATGAAAGGCCTACCCCCAAAAAATCTAGAAGGTTCTCAACCCTTGCCTACCAACCTACTGGAGGGCTCTCCTCAACAAAGTGAAGTCGAAGACGTCGCCACTCCACAAGTGGAAAGAACTAACTCTTTAGAATGGTTCCAAATTACTAATTCTCAAGAGGACTTCCAACTTCCTAATGACTCTGAGAGACGTATTGTTCGAGTGAATTCTTATGGAGATCTAGTTGTTCAGTCTTCTGGATCACCAACTGGACCTTTCATAGGACCTGAGGGTCAAGACCCTTTTTGGACTACTAGAATTTTTAGACGAGATATTTTTGTCTTAGGAGTAGGTGTTGATATCACTGTCACACCTAAGCTGCCCGAAACATCTGATCCAACCACAATACCTTTCACTACTGCCTATTATTTTCCTGGTACAGACACCCTGCTAGCTGACCACATCTTGACTCTCCCTCTACAAACTGTCCATTACACAATGCTCTAGGATACTATGAATCCTCGCACTAGGATTACAACGGCTTGCCAATCCCCCATTGGCACACCACTTTCACCCAGAAATACCCCACCACTTCCACCCAGATATCATGCATTGAATGCTTCTATTCCCGCTCCTACACAAATATCATCTGGGACTCCTAGCAGTCCCACTCCTTCTGGGCACCATCTTCCTGGTTTCATTCCAACACTTCCTCCACCTCCTTTCAGAGGACCTCTTCCATCCTCTATCAGAGGCACTAATCCTAGTGGCACCATTCCATCGTTCATGCCGAATTACCAAATTCTTGTTGGTGGACAATTTCACCAAGGAGGCCAAACTCAACCCTCTTTTGCAGGACAAATCCCAACCGGGACGCAACCCTCGATTGGAGGGCAACCCCCACCGAACCCACCCTATTTACAAAACACACCTCAATCCTTGGCCCAGTATTGGAATCATCTTATACAACATAATCCTCACTCTACTCAGGGGAAACCATCTCATGCTAGCTCCGTCATACCCCCTAGTACAAGCCAACCCTATCTAGGTACGTCTAATCCTATTTGGGGATCGAATGCTCCACCCCATGCTCTTGTTCAAGGGTACAACCCTATGAATTACTTGCTTCCACACCAACAACTAAATCTTCCCGGATCTTCGCATTATATGCAAACTGCTTATGGTCCCACTGGTTTACTGATGGGACTTCCCCCCCAAAGTCACCAGTACCTACATGTGAATAGATAGTTACCTTTCTTAGCCACCTTGGACCTCCTGGATCTGTCGAGAATTTTAAATGATCTGATCCGTCACTCTCCTCAATCGCCCACCCTACCAGCTAAACTACCATCTGATATACCTAAATTCAATGGTAAGCTAGGAGAGGACCCAAACAATCATGTAATGACTTTTCACCTCTGGTGCTCATCCAACTCCCTGATGGATGACTCTATTCGCTTACACATTTTTCAGTGAACCCTCACAGGTTCCACCGTGAAGTGGTATATAGAATTACCACGAGGCTTCTTCACCAACTTCAACACCCTTGCTATGGATTTCCTCACCCACTACCAGTTACCGATTCACTACGAAACAAGAACTGAGATTTTGAGTTCTTTTAAACAAACTAAGGCCACTCATATTTTTTATCACATTCATGAGTGACGTCAGAGATGACGTCTCATCAAACTCGAACTTCTCGATCAGTTGTTGGCAGAGTGGTTCACGAAATCATTCGTGAATGACATCGGTCGTGACATTTCCATGGGTGGAGTGGTCACCAAATAACAGGTAATTAGTCGTGCCCAATACCTAGACCTCGTTTACTCAAAAATGGGTATTCTTTACGACTTACTCCCTGATGCGCCTCGCCCTTCTACTTCCGCTACTTCAACTACCCCTGTTGCTTCCCATGCAGCCAATGATGTGATTGGCACTTTCCATGCCCAACCTAATTCCATCCAAACCACTAGCAACAACCCCAAACCCATTTCTTCTAATGTTCAAAATTCTTTGTCTCCTACCCCTCCCACCAGCAAGACTTCTGAGGTAAATTCTGTTCAATCTACCCCCGCCGAAAAACAAAATCCAGAAAAGGAAAGGGTAAGAATAAGGAGGACAAAAATAATTCGCAAACTAAGAAAACTAAAACACCACCTATTGACGATAAGGATAAACACAAACCCAAATACCCTTGTCTTATTTGCGGTGATGATCACTACACTAAGGATTGTCCACGCCAAGCCAAGGTTACTAAGTTCCTTCAAGGGACCACAAAACCCCCCACTCCGATCGTTTTGTCACAACCCTTCCCATATCAAGAACAAGCCCAATTGGTCATTCATGACCAACCTTCCCCCTCCAATACATCCTATGTCTTAATGTGTACCAACGATTCTAAGAAAAATGACATCACACTTACCACTCGAGCCAAAGATTATTCTTCCTCCAAAGAGAAGATTGATGCAATACCTCCTTTGTTGGTCCAACCATATCCCATGACTCCACCTACCAATGGTCCTCTTCATCTCGAACGACCAAACCTAGATATAGTTCTTCTCCCTCCTCGAAAATTGGCTTTCAATCCTCATGCATGTGCTACCCAGAACTACAATATTGTCAAAGATCTGGCCCAAGCATCGTCTGCGATGTTAGCCCTCGAAGTCCTTCAAAGTTGTCCTATATAATGGAAGGAACTGTTGAAAGATATTCGTGGAATCGACCCTACAGATACAAATTTAATAATTTTTTACTTGGAAGATCACATTCCAAGGTTACCCCCTCAACTTGCATTCCAAATACAAGTTATTGTCTCCAACAAAAACATTTGTAGAACGAAAATTGATGAGGGTGCCTTGACTTGTGTCATGTCTATTACTTGCTGGAAAGCCATCGTCTCTCCTCCTTTGACTGAATCCCACAACATGCCCAAATCCTTAGATGGCTCTGGTTTTAAGCCTTACGGTGTCCTCCCTTAGTTTCCTATTACGTTAGAAGACAAAACAGTCCAAGTTGAAGTGGAGGTATTTGACGCTCCTCTCGATTACAACCTTCTACTTGGTCGTAGCTGGACTGATTCCATGCGTGCAGTTGTGTTGACTCTTTTCCATGTCGTACATTTCCCACATCAAGGAAAAGTAGTGACCATCGACCAATTGGCCTTCTACCACTCCGATACATGTACCAACAATGTACCGTTCATTGTAAAAAACCTCCCTAGATACGAGAACGTCGGTGTGGGTCTTACTAAATATTCCTCGTTGATGGGCACTTTCCCCATTCCACCACCTGATGTCCCACATCCATTTTTCACCTCGATCAACATGATCTCCACTTCCATTCACGAAACCCCGATGTCTTACGACCCATGGATGGTACCCAACCCAGGTGATCATATTTGATATGGCGACGAAATGCCACTAAGTCTAGTTGAATCCTCTTATCAAGCCATTCAATCGGCAACCCTTTCGACCCCCTCTCTTGGTGATTTATCTCTAGATCCATTTTGCGTCATTTTTCCCATGGACAAGATGATTATGTCTATTATGTTCATGGAAGACACCCCTTGGGATGATGGACATCATCACTCCATTCTCTTCTTGGAACAACACACCATCGAGGGTTACCAACGGATCTTGACCCCGTCGACCATTGTTGTCATTTCTACCATTCCTGAGTCTACACATGATATGTTCTACGAAGGGAACTTAAGTAATATCTCACCCACCATCCCCCTCGACATATCCATAAAACCTGGAATTGTTGAAAATGTGCATATCGGAGCTTCGTGTTCCCATGAAGAAGTTGTCACCTACAAGTCTTTGTTCAAATAATTTTGTGACCTCTTCGCTTGGATCTATGAAAAAATTTCAGGTATTGACCCTGGCATTATGATACATGATATTAAGACATACCCAGATGCTAAATCCGTCTGGCAACGACTTCGTCCGGTCCACCCACATAAAGAGACCGTTATCAAACTTGAATTTGAGAAACTTCTCAAGGCTGGCTTCATTTACCTAGTGGCTCTAACTAACTGGGTTTCCAATCTTGTTCCCATCGACAAAAAACAAGGCACAATCCACATGTGCGTTGATTATAGGGGCATTAACAAAGCTTGTCCAAAAGACAACTTTCCTACCCCCTTCATTGACCAGATCATCGACGATTGCACTAGAAGCAAACTCTTCTCTCTAATGGATGGTTTCTCCGAATATAATCAAATCAAGATCTTACCAGCGGACCAACACAAGACCGCTTTTATTTGTCCTTGGGGCACTTTCGCCTATCAGAAACTCCCATTCGGTTTAAAGAATGTCGGTGAAACTTTTCAACGTGCTATGTCTTACACCTTTCATGACATAAAGCACATTGTGCAGCCATATCTCCATGACTTACCTGCTCATTCCATGCGGCGTGTAGATCATCCAATCCACCTTCGTGCCATTTTCCTTCGATGTCGGTTTTACCATATACGCTTGAATCCCCACAAATGTGTTTTCTGCGTAGAATCGGACTGAATTCTAGTATTTATTGTTTCATGTCAGGGGATCAGGGTAGATCCTTTGAAGGTCGAGGCGATTCTAAATCTCCCTCCTCCTTCCTCGCTTCGCCAGTTACAAATTTTGCAAGGGAAGGCAAACTTTCTTCGTCCTTTCATCCCAAACTATGCTGAGCTAACCCTTGGATTTACGCAACTACTCAAGAAAGGTTCTGAGTTCATATGGGACACCACTGCCAACAATGATTTTGAATCCTTGAAACTGTCTTTGACACATACCCCACTACTCTCCCCACCTGATTACAGTCACGATTATTTCCTTTACCTCGCAGCCTCGGACTATACCATCGCTATGGTTCTCGTCCAGAAGGATGATTCCCATGACAAACATGTCATTTATTACTTGATTCAGAGTCTCACAACTACCAAAACCAAGTATTTACATGCTGAAAAACTAGCCTTGGTAGTCATCCAAGCTTTCCAACATTTTTGGCACTATATCCTCTCTCGCAAGACTATGGTAATTTCTAACTGCAACCCTATGAAGCACATTCTTACATGCCAATTGCTAGGGGGAAAATACTCCAAATGGATCATAATACTCCAGGAGTTTGACTTAGAATTTGAATGCCTTGGTGTTTTTCGAGTTGATATGTGACCTTCCCTGCTTTGAGATGGAAAATGTAGCAGTCGATTCATTACCCGATGAATCCCTTTTCCTGATTAGTTCTGATGACCTTTGGTATGGAGATATCATCATATATCTCCAAACCCAGACTTTCCAACCCAATTTTTCTATCACTGACCACCATTCTATACACTACCAAGCCCATCAGTATATTATCATCGGTGATACTCTTTATCATCGTGTGATTGACTCCATTTTTCGACGCTGCTTCATGTTTGAAGAAGTCAAGAAATCCCTAAATGACTGCTATTCTGAAGCTTGTGGTGGTCACATGTCTCGGTATGCTACTAGACAGAAGATCTTGAGAGCAGTGTATTTTTGGCCCTCTTTATTCAACGATTGTATAATCGTCGTCCAAAAATGTCACGCTTTCCAGACTTACAACAATAAAATACGATCACACCCCGCTCCTCTACACCCTGTGGTCTCCATTGGTCCTTTTGAGAAATGGGGTATCGATTTCATGACATGTCACCCTCACCCGGTCGGGGGGCATGGATACATTATTGTAGTCGTAGATTATTTTACAAAATGGGTCGAGGCGATGCCAACATTCGACAATACTGGAAAGACTGCAGCATTATTCATATTCAAACACATCATAGCTCGTTTTGGTGTTCCTTAGGCTATCGTTACTGATCACGGTAGCCACTTTAGAAACTTCATGATGTCCGAACTCACTGAGAAGTTGGGTCTTCACCATGAAAACTCAACACCCTATTACCCACAAGCCAACGACGAAGTTGAAGAATTAAACAAGGTCCTCATTACCATACTTCGACGAATGATAGGGATTCACAAAATGAGTTGGCACACGATGTTGTTTTCAACATTGTGGGCTTACTGAACATCCGTTAAGTCTACTACCGGGTTTACACCATTCCAGCTAGTTTATGGTCTAGAAGCCATCTTGCTGATTGAATGTGAGATACCCTCCCTAAAACTGGTCGTCGAACTTCTCCCGAACACTTCTGCCAAAGAAGAACATTCGTTGTATCTTATGCAATTAGACAAAACCCATCACGATGCCACCCTAGTTATAAAATCCCAAAAGAAATGTGTCAAATCCCAATACGATAAACATGTCAAGCCATGCGTTTTCTCCGAAGGTGATCTCGTTCTTTTGTACGAACAAGATCGGGATATGCTAGGAGCTGGAAAATTTAAAGCTATGTGGTGAGGTTCTTATATCGTCATACGAGTTTTGGAGAAAGGAGCTTACAAGTTGGTAGACTACGACAGTATCCCTTTGAGTGAACCCACAAACAGGTTGTACTTAAAGAAGTACTATGCCTAAGATCACCTATGCATGAGTGCTTGTATTTTATTGTATCATACTTCTTGTGTGTTACTATAGTATGCTTTTTCATTATCTGGTCTCTGCCCTCGATCGCTTATGTTATGTTGTGCTTGGTTTCCAGATGTCAGAGTCTTCGCTACCCCACATTGGCTTCGTCGATGGTGCTAGTCGCAGTACTCAGAACCTTGCTTCTAGTGCATGGGAAATTTGCGCACCTACAAATGAATTCATCAGTCTGCGAAGTGTGTGCCTGGGTCGTGCGACCAATAATATTGCATAATATAGCATCGTTTTCAAATTGTTGATTGATGCTATTTCTCTTGACATCCACCACCTGGTTGAACGACTCAATTCACAACTAATAGTACTGCAGCTAAGTAATGTCTATGTTATTCGAAGTCCTACTTTATTACAGGTATATTTATGAATTTGCCTCTTTGAACATTACTTTGATTATATTGAGTATCATCACATTCCTATATGTCTAAATAAATTGACTGATGCATTAGCTAACTATGTGTTAGACAGGCATTTGGGCCATTTATAAACCAATCACACATTACATTTATAACACAATAGAAGATAAACTAGTATAAGCTATATATATGTATATAATGATCAAAAGTTTTTACCAAAAGTTTATGTCCAAGGATCAAAATCTAAAAAACACGAAGCCCATTGCTTCTACAAAATAGCGTCACGGATGACGCTCACGATAACACATGACTGCTCGTGCTACCCTATGAAGCAGTCGACTGATATACTCAGACACCCCCACAGTATGGCGATGGTAATGTCTAGGGATCTCTCCAATAGCCATATCATGAATGTTAGCAGTCAAACCCTCCAAGTTCTGCTCCACTTCCTCATAATCTTCATCATCCCATCTTGCCACTGGATCCACCTCTCCTCGCCACTGAATAGGAGACGTTCCCAGAGGTCGATATGGCCCCACATTTGTGTCATCAAAAGGAGATTGCTTTGATAAGTTCTTGGGTAAATAAAAAAACATTTCATATGATAAAAATTAAAAAAACATTTGAAAAGAACAAAATGTCTACTTGTTACCTAAATCACCCCACTGAGCATCCTCTTGTAGGGCCAAATATGGATCCCCTCGGAAATCCAAACCAGTGTGTGCGTAGTCATCAATCATCAGCATCTGGGGCCGCAACCAGTCGAAATATCAATCATTGTACTTGATGATGGGCCTTGCTACATGTCGAGCCATAAGGTTGCACCACCTCAGCATCCTCGGATCCTGTGGGGCCGATAAACCCCAATCAACCTATAGTCTCAGCAGTGGAACCCTCTTGAGGAAGAAGGACACTAAAAGTGACTTGTACCTAAACTGCTTCAAGTTGTCCCTCGTGCATTTTGTTAATTGCCTCTTCATACTACGGAGAACTGCATCTGACCAGCTGAAGACTTGTGGCTCTCTGTACTCTATGATGTATTAGAAGTAGCTCTGGAGAGCCATGTGTGGTGCCACGCTCCCGGCCATGCATGCATGCTATAGTGAGAAAAATGGTTCACAAGGTCAAGTCTTGGACCCCCCAAATATCAATCTTTCCCTTGCTTCTTTCTTCCTCAGGAACACAATACCGGCGACAATACTCGCTCATAGGGAGTCTATCGCCTCGACCACCGGTCAAGCTAGCATGGTATCAATGCCATGATAACCCAGTTAGAAAATAGATATCCTCGATATCTAGGGTCAACGTTTGGACTCCCACATGAAACAACTATTGGTCCACGTCCCACATATGAACCAAGTATTCCAACAATCTGAGTTGGGCCCTCATGCATGGAATCCTAAAGAATTTCAAGAGCCCACAGTCCTGAAGGGCAGTGATGGTACTCGAGTCATTCCCGACAATGGCATCTTCCTCTTCATGTTCTCTTTCTTTCCACTCCAGCATTGTGATGGTCAAACACCTGCACAAGAGCCATGAAAGAAGGGTCAGTAACTTGTTTCAAACTTTGGCATAAATTTTTATTTAGCAAAAGTCAACTTTAAAATCCATTTTCCAACCCTTGCAGGTGCCCCTTTAGCACAGTGCGAGATTCTCGCAGGTGCCTTGAGGGCCACCTGCAATAATCCTAGATTCTCGCAGGTCCCGCAAGGCCCACCTGTGAGAATGCTTAAGCACATGGTGTGGCCCTAAAATGAACCTAAAACCCTACAAATTGCCAATAAAAACTAAAACTAAACCATGGAAAAGTTAAAGGATCAAGAGCTTACCTCGTTGGTGGAAATTTTTCGCCAAATGATCGCTTTTGCCTCCCGCAATCGAACAAAGAAATTTAGGGGAAAATGAGGTGTGTTGGGAAAAGTTTTTGGCAAAATCACAATGAAATGGTAAAAACCCTTTTTACCCATATTTATTCACTTTTTACCACTTTTGTTGATTTTTTATATTATTTTGTCTATAAAACCTAATGCCCTAATAGTCCTATGAGTGTGGTTTTTTTGCAGATGTAGCAACTTTGAAGTCCAAAAACGAAGGAGTATGAATGTTTTTTCTTTTTTCCGCATGTACGACTACTTTTTAGGGTTTTTAGAAAAACCTCGAGCTCAATCTTTGTTCGTTCTTGCGCTCGAAAATATATGAGAACGTAACTAAGTATACTTTTTCATATCTTTTTGTACTAGTATGGTAACACGAAAATGACGACCCTAAAGGAGTATCCTTTAAGCTCTTTTCATGCTCCGTAAAAACGAAAAGATTGCCGAGCAATCTTATTCTCTTCACGCTCATTAAAGTATCCAAGAAAACGTTCGATGAGCAATAGTTTATCACTTTTTCGGTCTCATTGGACTTATTTACGAAAAAAGAATTGGAAGAGTTCTTGTTAAGAACCCGAGGCTGAATACAAAATCAACACAATAGATATACAAGAACAATATGCAAAATCTCTTTTATTACCATCAAACCCTTGAGGTAGGGAAACACCATACAATGGATCTTATTATGGAAGGGATCCTCTCCTGTTCACTTGCCTCTTCGAGGGGGCATCCTCCTATTGAGTTACTGCTCCAAATACAATATTTCTCTTCATGTCTCATTACATTTCTTGAATCCCTTTATATAGTGCTACCATCACCTAAGAACATTCTAGAGGAGGAATCTTCTAGAAGTAGAACCTTCTAAGAAGTCCTTTTACATTTATTATATCTAACTACTATAGTGGGCCTTATTTAATAATATAGTGGACCTCGTCCACCTTACATTGAATGACCTCCACTATTATCACTATGGGCCCTCTGGGCCCCCCCACTACCTCTCTAGCTACCTTACATTTCATCCCCCTTATGAAAGTGTTGTCCTCAACGCTTGATGTACAACCATATACTAGGGTCCCATGGATAATTGTGGACCGTAATGCTAAAGAAGACTGAAGAACCAAGGTCCCATGTAGAAAGGAAATCCACCATGCTGAAGTAGTCCAACCACCATTGTAAGCCCGGGTCCCATGTCCAAGTGCTTATGTGAACTCCTTATGGAAGAGTTTGGAACCCAATAACCAACTCCAAATGATCCTCCAAAGACTGGCACCTATTATGTGGATCCAAATAAGAAGATCCATCCACATAGTGGAAAATGGTCGTAGCAAAATCTGAAATGAATAATACCACTGTAGAATATGTAGACTGAATGCTGGTAACTAGCTCCTGATGTGGGACAATGATGTTCTCTACAAAAGGTGGAGTAGAGTCAACAAATAAAATATGGAAGTGGTTGTCATCCCAGAAATGACAACTATCCATATACCAATCATCACAATCGTCCTCAAAATAATACCAAGCATATATTTCTTGATTATATTCATCCCTGATGATGTCTGCCATAAGAAATCTCTCCTGCATGCTATCCAATGAACTACGAAGACTATTATTGAGGCCATCTGCAAGGTCATGAAATTTGTCATGCAATGTGTCACACAATGTGTCATACAATTGAGATTTGAATGATTCAAGAATTTCTTTGAGGTTTTGAGAAGAAATAGCCATCTAAGCACCCTATGAACCCTTCGGTCCCGCATCCATCGCGAAAAAACCCCAAAAAATATAACAATAAGTTACAACAGAAAATCGCGGTTTTTTCTGAAAAAACCCTAAAAAACTGTTGAATTTAAAATGCTCATAACTTCACTTCCCGGAATCTGTTTCCATTGATTTGTTTTTTGAAATTGGGTGAAATTGTGAGAGGAACTCAGATCTGTAATTTATTTGAGAAAATTCATCCTTCAACTGCTACAGAAATAAAAACAAATCGCACCACCATTCGAGGAAAAAACCCTAAAAAATTGCAAATTTTAAAACTTCGATATCTTGACCTTTCAGACTCCGTTTCGGACGATTTGTTTTTTCAAACTGGGTGTTTTTATGAGAGGAACTCAGATATACAACTTGTTTCTACAAATTTTGCACATAAATATACCGAAAAGTTTTGGAATGTCACGGCCCTATTTTTTTTTCTCCGAAAAAAAATATGCAATAAAAAATATTTGCCCACAATGTCTGCCAAGGAAAGTGCTCTGATACCACTTGTTAAGAACCTAAGACTAAATAAAAAATATCACAATATATCCAAAGATATCTGAATATGATCACCACACAAGATATATGAAACCATATAGAAAACCACAACTTTATTATAGAAACCCTTGAGGTAGGGCAACACCATACAATGGATCCTGTTATGGAAGGGATCCTCTCTTGTTCACTTGCCTCTTCGAGGGGGCATCCTTCTATTGAGCTACCTCTTCAAATACAATAATTGTCTTCATGTCTCATTACATTGCTTGAACCCCTTTATATAGTGCTACCATCACCTAAGAACATTCTAGAAGAGGAATCTTCTAGAAGTAGAACCTTCTAAGAAATCCTCTTACATTTATTATATCTAATTACCCATTTATTATATCTAACTACCATAGTGGGTATTATTTAATAATATAGTGGACCTATTCCACCTTACATTTAATGACCTCCACTATTATCACTATGGACCCTCTGGGCCCCCCCACTACCTCTCTACTTCTAATAAGTCCTCTTACATTTATTATATCTAATTACCCATTTATTATATCTAACTACCATTGTGGGCTTTATTTAATAATATAGTGGACCTAGTCCACCTTACATTGAATGACCTCCACTATTATCACTATGGGCCCTCTAGGCCCCCCCACTACCTCTCTAGCTACCTTACAGTTCTCTTTAAGTGTTTTCCAGACTCTCAAAACATGAAAAAATCCCGAGTTTCCTATCCTTGGACTCGTTAAACAAACATCGATAGACTCGTAATGGAACCGAACCACTCATTCCTAGGGTTCATTGAATACACTCCGAGGGACTCATTTGAAGGGTGAGATTACATCAACAAGCATATGTTACCCTCCTCAAGCTTGCGTAAAAATAAAGAGGTACTCGTCAGAAATGGTGGGGGAAATTTTGTGAAAGGGATGTGTTTTCACATTCATATTAATGGCAGTAAGCATCGCTCTTGAACATGACACCCCCTATTTGTCATTTGAATACGGGTTGAGAAATCCATTTGTCTCTCGTTCAAGTTGCTACAAGTTCATATCTTGGGTCGTCTTTGAGTCAGTGATGTTCATTTGCTCAAGAGAAGTTCACATGAGCCCTCTATTGAGTCATCCATCTGCAGTTGTCCATTCTTACTATGTCGGCCTTTCCTGTGTCTGTTTCAACTTGTATTCATACTATGTTTCACCCTCAAAATTTGTTACTTATTTTGTGTCATTGATAGGGGATACATCAAGGCCCTCCTGTGACAAGTATTGTTCTGTCGACTCCATCTCATTATCTGAAAATAAGACTTAGAAATTATTTAGTACCTTAGAGACTGCATGCCTTAATGGCAGGTCTCTTAGCTTTTGACAGTGATTTCACATCATTGATCCATGATCGAGAGATTCCGCCGAGTGCTCGACTTCATCTCATTCATTCACATTCGTTTGGATTGCACTTTAGTACCTTGGGAGTCATCGACATCAATGGTGATTTCCCTCGCATTTGTTAATGGTTTTCATCAATGACCGGTAATCAAGTGGTTTCTACCATGTTCGAATTCAGCACATGTAATCGCATGGCTAGATTCATACTTTCAGGTGACGGGATTGAAGACCCCGGGTCTCATCTTTTTTATCCAGGCTGCTATGGAGTAATGATTTGTATCGGCACATAGATCCACTTTGTATGTCCTGTGTCTATGTCGTCTTAATTTAAGTCTTCTCGCATAGATCCACAGTGTATTCATGGTGGTTATGCAGCATTTTGATAGCATGGATCCATGGTGTATGATTGGTGCCCATGACCTACATTTATGATTTCATTCATTTGTGATCTGAGTATGGGAATGCCTACCTCAGAACTGGTATTATATTCTGCAGATGCTTAGTTTTTTGTAGGTTTTCGATTAGGTGAACTCCTGGTTTCTGACACACACACGCAGTTTACAAAGTATTTCGGTTGTCACAGATTCTAGCCTCTTACTCTGGGGGGCATTCTGTTACACATGATTTTTGTCACTCTGGTGATGTCTCAACAATGGTGTATTTAGGCTCCCAACAAGGACTTTTTGCCTGAGAAAAGTGGCTCTTGTCTTCTTCTAAAACTATATTTTTGAGATGAGTTCACAGGCTGCCTATGGTATAGGGTGAGAGAATCCTTCATTCTCGCAGGCCACCCACACTTAGGGTGCTAACTATTCACAGTATGCTCCATAGATAGGGTGTGACCCTATTTTTAAGCTTAGAAAGGAGAAGAGGTCTCAACGGATCTAAAAGGGGATCTTCTAGAAAATGAATTGGCATTCACATGGTTTTCATTCTACTAACCTCTCAGATTTGGTGGGATCATCCTCATCCATGTAACCATCTCTCCTTCTCCTATATATTCAAAGGTTTCTCATGGAAAAATTTAAGCAAGATTGAATGAAGAATTGTTGAAAGAATTTTGTGAACCCTGCTTGGACATAAGATTGAAGTCTATATTTGGTCTATCAAGAGGAATCGGATCTTCTTCATGCTAGTGCAGAGCAAGTTTGTGTGTTGGAAACAAGGGTCACTGAAAGGAAGCTTGCAACATCAAGGCGATCAGGTTGTATGTTCTAATTTCATTTAATATAATACAACGACATGTTCCTTTCCCATAAAATCACTCTTATTTTATAGGATAACTCCTTGATCATATGCATAAGTTGACATTGAATATACTTTGCTATCTTCACTTTGGTTGGTTTGTGTTGTCTTGGACCTGACGTCACAAGAACACCAAAGTGAAGCGGGAACAACATAGACCTAAGGAAGCGATATCAAGGTATGTCACTTATTCCTTCTCTTTAGTAGATTCAATGACTACAACTTAGGGAAAGAGTCGTGTCCTGTCCTATTTTGTTATAGATCCAGGTGGATCTAGGGAAATCTGTTAGTGTCCGCACCTACCGATTTGTCTGATAACACCAACAAACAAACAGAGCTATCGAATAATTGAAGGAGGATTTGAAGAATCTAACATTCCAGTTGAACCATAATAAGAACAAGGAAAAACAAGAAGTTGTTTGGTGTACCACATGCAGGATGGAAGGACACCACAAGAACGAATGTACAACATTTGCGTAGTATATGGTAACAGGAATTCCAAATATGTTACCACCAGGAGGACTATGGTGTAAAATTTGCAAAAATTCGGGCCACAACCCTTATCACTGCACAACGATGCAGAAATACCAAACAGTTCTAAAAATCTCATATTGTACCTTTTGCAAGTAATGGGCCACGACGATAAATATTGTAGAACTATGGAGCTAATGCGAGAAAGGACATTAGATCCATATAGAGTACAGGCTGAAATGATGGTTGGGCAAGCAGTGCCACAGTTCAATCTAGTTCCAACTCCATACAACACTGCGCAACAACAGTATAATACTGTGCATCAAACACAAAATAGCGTGTAGATGCAGTACAACCTGACACAGCCCCAGTACAATACCATGCAATACAATCAGGCGCCTCAATATAACGTGCCATGAGGATACCAAGAAAGATATAGAGGAGGAGGACAAGCCAGAGGAGGCTTCGGATGAGGTAGAGGACCAGTCACATGTCACAATTGTTAGCAACCAGGACATTATGCAAGAGAATGCCCACTTCCACCAACAACTTGCATGTATTGTAACGCATTGGACCATGATAGAGAGGAATGTCCGACATTACTAGTAAATATTCAAAAAAAGAGGAACTAGAACAATCAGAATGTTCAGTGGATTTCAGCCAAAGCAAAGGATGAAGGAGGGAACATCAATATAGTCACTCATGGAGGAATGAAAATAGGAAATAACGCAGTTTGACAAGAACCAACATAGAATCAATGGGTAAAGAAGAACACAGAATCAAGGAAGCAGTTCGACGCGCAGAAGGAAAAGGATATCTTTAAAGAAGCTAGACAATAATTTCATAAGGAGGACATAACATCGACTTCAACTATGCAGCATAATAAGGAAGCACCAAAGTACGATATGTCGCCATCATTGGATCATACCAATGGGATGCAACCCATGGGACAAGTAAGTAAAATCAAAGGATTTTCACAATCATGTGTAAAGGTATTAAGTGACCCATTCTCTGTGAAAATATTGCAAAACATACTAGAAAAATATAGCAGCAAGACGGAAGAAAACCTAGAACCAAAAACAGTTAATCACCTACACACAAGAAGAAGAACAAGTAGGGAATTTAGACTGAATTCTAACATTGGGGATTTCAATATGGGAGACATAATACTGGATCTAGGATCGAAAGTGAATGTATTACCAAAGAATACATGGCAATGCATGGGAGAGCCAACATTGGGATACTCAATCGTTCAATTGAAACTAGCAAACCAACATAGATTTCTACCAATAGGTAGACTAAAAGGAGTGACAATAGATCTTGATCAAGTGTGCACTAAAGCAAATTTTGAAGTCATTGAAATAGTAGACGACACAACACCATATCCAACATTGCTTGGTCTAGATTAGGGGTTTGACAACCAGGGTATAATCAACATGAAAAATAGGAAAATGACATTTGAGTCAGGTGAATATAGGGTCATCGTACCACTAGACCCATAAGAAGGGGTGAGGTTTGTAGGACCTACTTTCCTAGACCTAAAGGAAATCGGCCAGTTGTACAGAACAACTACGCGCGGTGAGGATTACGTAAACCCAACTACATACGGGATACTCAGTTGGTGGAGCATTACTTCATGTGCGACAGATTCATACACTGGGTTAGAAAACTGGAGGCAGAGGCTACACGAAGTATCCATGAGAATATGTGCACGAATAGACCATGCAGTAAGATGGGTAGGCACATAAATCAGGGAACCACCCATTTTTCACGGAACAAACGACTTGGAAACATTCTTGACATAGTACAAAGATACAGTGCTAGGGAACCAAAGACTATTAACACTTTATTTAGCACAAGTCCACACCTACAAGATGGTGGGGTGCGCACAAGGATACAATTACAGATTGGTACCAATGTAAGTGGTTATTGGGCATAAGGTTCGGCGCAGAACAGGAAAATAACAAACAACAGAAGTACTAAGGACAAGGGGAACCAACAAAAAACTTGGATAAGTGCAGAACGTGGTGGAAAATGACACCTCCAGAGGAATGGCCTCATCACTTCATACACACTCTAGAGGTTATACCAGTGAATTGGTATACAGACTAGGAATTGCACAAAGGAACTGTGACCTACACAACATTAGAACATAATTTTTCAATCACTTTCTCATTCGAACATGAGAACCCCAACATAGACGCATCCCTTAAATGAATCATAGGAGTAATATTCATTAAAGAACCATAAGTAGAGTTGATCACAGAAGAACAACAACAGAACAAACAAACAATCAAGGACCTGTTGTCATGTTACCATGTACAGGAGGGAGTACCGAACGAATATAATCTGGCGATATCTAGATCGAATAAGCAGAAGGAGAAAGATATGTGGAAGTCCCACCCATAGAATCTGAAGTCATTTCCACGTTGATCAAGGTAAAGAAATTTAACATCAGGACAGTTGAACAACCCAAAATGGCGATCATTGGAGATTACTAGGATGAGCAAATAGTGGAAAGAATCACAGAGTTGTTGCGTGAATACAATGACTTATTTCCCACAAACTTTACAGAGATGAAGGGTATAGCCGGAGAACTACGAGAAATGAAGATACCACTCAGACCTGAAGAGAGACCTATTAGACAACGACCCTACAAACTAAACCCATTATATAAACAGAAATTCAAAGCTGATATCGACAGGATGCTTGAAGCTGGCATCATAGAATTGGTTGAAGAGTCATAATGGATAATTCCAATGGTAGTACAGGAGAAGAAACAAGTAGGGATCAGGATATGCATTGACTTACAGAAGTTCAATGATGCATTCCTACATAACCCATTCCCTACACCATTCATAGATGAAGTGTTAGAGAACATGGGAGGACATGAAGCTTACTCATTCACTGATGGATTCTCAGGCTACCATCAGATTAAGATAGCATAGGAGAACAAATACAAGACCACGTTTGTGACAGAATGGGGATCTTACCAATACATTGTTATGCCATTTGGACTGAAGAATGTTCCAGCAATCTTTTCCAGAGTAGTCATTTTTGTGTTTAAGGAATTCATCCACCAGTTTCTTGAAGTATACCTGGATGATTGGACAGTCTATAGTCTATTGAAAAACCATGTCGAAGTTTTACGACTAATGTTAGAAAGATGCAAACAGTGTCATATATCACTCAATATAAAGAAATGCATATTTGGAACATCGTTTGGGATACTATTAGGCCATATAGTATGAAAACAAGGTTTATTCGTAGATCCACCAAAGATCGCAATCATTGTTAACTTACCAGCACCAAAAATAGTCCGTCATCTAAGAGAAACGTTAGGACACACAGGTTATGACAAGAAATTTATCAAAGGATATGCGCAGATCACTGTGCCGATGGAAAAGATGTTAATAAATGATACGAAGTTTCAGTGGAATGACAAGTGTCAATACGATCTGGATACCTTGAAGGAAAATATGGTCACTGCACCGATATTAGTATTTCAAGACTGAGAGAAGAAATTCCATGCGCATTTAGATGCATCAACGATAACACTTGGAGCTATCTTGGTGCAGCCAGGAGCGAGATACTTGGATCACGTGATAGCATTTGTGAGAAGAAAGTTATTAGACTTAGAAAAAAACTATAACACGACAAAAAGAGAAGGACTAGCCGTGATATATGCACTGCAAAAGTTCAGGCATTACTTATTGGGAAAACACTTCAAGATATTCATAGATCACTCATCCCTGGAATACCTAGTCAAAAATCGAGTGCTGAGGGGGAGAATCTGTTGATGGTTACTACTATTCCAAGAATTTGACTTTGAAGTAATAGTCAAACCAGGGAAATTGAATGCAGGACTCGACCACCTATCAAGGGTCACAAATGGAGAAGAACCTACGAATTTAGAATACAACTTTCTGGATGCACAACTATTCTCAGTACACATTGTGGATGAATACTTTGTAGATATCATTCAATACTTGAGTACAATTACCGCGCCTCAAGAATATAGCACTGCGCAGAAGAAAAACCTGGTAGTCTGCACTGTCGACTATCAATTTATTGTAGGACATTTATATAAAATGGGCACAGATAACATCTTTCAAAGATACGTGTTAGAGCATGAAAGAACAAGAATTTTAGCAGAAGCCCACGAGGGAATAGCAGGAAAACATTATGTAGGTAAATCTACCACACAGAAGGTATTGCGCACAAGATTAATGTGGCCAACAATTCACAGAGACTCGAAGGGGTACTGTAAAAAATGTGATGTATGTCAAAGGGTAGGCAAACCCAACAAAAGGGACGAGATGTCATTACGACCACAAGTAACATTACAGGCATTTGACAAGTGGGAAATAGACTTTGTGGGACCAATCAACCCACCAGCCAAAAGAATAGGAGCAAGGTACATTATTACCGTGACAAAATACTTAACAAGATGGGAGGAAGCCGCACCAGTAAAAGATTGTAGCGCAGAAACAACAACACACTTTCTATTTGAACAAGTCATTACGATATTTGGATGCCCAAGAATTTTGATGAACAACCAAGGCACGCACTTCATAAAAAGTACCATCAGCACGATGACTGAAGAGTTTGAAGTCCATCATCAAAAGAGAACACCGTATCATCCATAAGCAAATGGAATAGTAGAAGAATTCAACAAAATTATGGAGAACGCGCTTACAAAGATATGTAATGTCAACAGGGAAAACTGGGATCTCAAAGTACTAGTAGTATTATGTGCATACAGGACTACATGCAAAAATTTGACAGGGCACACACCATTTAAACTGGTTTATGGCCAAGAAGTAGTGGTACCATTAGAATTTTTAATACCAAGCTTGTGCGTAGCAGCAATCACACAAATCATAGAACGAGGCGCGGTACAGGAGAGATTGAAACAACTAGTGACCATGGAGGAAGACTAAGTCTTAGTAGGATTCCACCAACAATTTCAGAAAGAAAGATACAAAGCTTGGCATGATAGACACATCAAGAAGAAAATGTCTAACGAAGGATACCTAGTACTGATGTATGACAGCAAATCGTTACAACACCCAGGAAAGCTTATAATGCATTGGTTAGGACCATACAAAGTAAAATATGTCACAAATGGAGGAGTTGTACAGTTACGAGATTTATCAGGTGCAGAACTCAGAGGAATGGTCAACAAGAGCCCACTAAATATGTACAAGGACAGTCGACCACCCACCACGCAGTAAAAAAAAAAAAAAACCGAAAAAGAACAAAAAGGAAACAAAACCAAAGCGGGCACAGTGCGACAAAGGGAGAAAGGTTGCATGAATCTAGAAATACAAACTTGGTGAGGAGAAATCCAATGGTCACATCCAAAGGGAAATAAGTGGGAAAAGAAGAATTGGCAAAAGAGGGATGACAAGGCGACACTAGGCAAAATTAAAGGACCACAAGGACCGATGGGATGCCACATTAATCGTACCAACAGAACATGACATAGTAGGAGTAATGGAAAGTATGAAACCATCGAATATGCATTGAATCGGTAATTAATGTGCATGTAACCCATAACCAAGGAATCGTACTCGAAAAGCTTCATGGGAAAGACATAAAACACAAGGACGCAGGAGCTAGTAGTCTATTCACGCAGAGAGAACAGACAGATAATGACAGAGGTGAAAGAACATAGAGAGATTTCATGAAGACCATAGAGACCGTTCGAGTCTAGCAGCCATTTGACATTCACCACCATGGCACTGCCTAAGCAAGCAAAAGCAAGCCAGACCGCCAAAAGAACCAGAGTTCAAACTAGGTCATGAGGACAGGCGAAAGAAGGTTAACAACACTCACGAGAGATCATCAACATCGACAAAATACCATCCCTAGAGACAACACCATTACAATCCACACCTATCCTAGAATAAATCCAATAGCTAGCACTAGAGGGCACAAGCCAAGAGATACCAGCAGAGTTACATAAGCCACAGAACCAGGGGATAAAAACCCTAAAGGAGACACAGCCAGAACATACTGAGGTAGCTCCGAAAGTCAATGGCACAACACTGAATCCGGAAGTAATAGTGGAGCCAGATGAATCTCAAATGACCATCTCAGAACACCCAGCAGGGGAGACCGTTGAATATTTCTTGGCTTGGCTGGAATGGAATACGGAGGAGAAACCGAAAGCCATTGGAACTTCGAGTTAGCCACCACAACAGAAGAAATAGACGATACAGATACCCACGTCACCTCGCAAGAAACCTGCAGTAGAAATTGTTCTACCGCGCATACTAGCTGGGGTACGAGTAGGACCAGAGCTACTGGGTCATATCGGGAAGCTCAAATATTCAGATCATGATGTATGCAACATCATGCGTCAAACAAATGTTAGAATTTACACATGGAGGGGACATATGGATTCACAAGCCCATCCCCATAACCATTGATATTATTGCACAAATAACAGGGTTACCAATTTGGGGTATGGATCCTGCACTGTTTCTGGATGAAAAAACCAAGGAGAAAGCGCTAGAAGAAGAAATGAAGAAAAAGTATGGCACCGACAGGGGGACAAGAGGGATAATTATCAAGAAAATCAATAATGCAACCACACAATTGGGCACGAAAATCTTAGGCTGCAATCTGCTAAGAAAATGCCACCGAGAGGAAGTACCAGCGGAAGCTATTGCAGTGACAACCTAGTGCATAGAAGACACCTCGATGAGCTAGGTGCCATAATTACTCAACTTGTTCCTAGAATCTGCAATGATGCACAGGACCTAGGCAAAGAGCTCCACTACTCATGCTTGATTACATTAATAGCCTTCATGGGATGGAGGGAACCAAGGTACGTCGTTTTTTGTACCAAACCAAACCCTAATCAGGGAGTGAGGTATTTGTTTCTTCTATCTAGGCTAGACTCGAGGAGTAAGAAGGACAACGGGTCTGTTTTTTAGGGGTACCTACACGACCTATAGGAAGCCATCTCCAAGGTGTGGAGAATGACACCAGAAGTTGTTGCGCGATATGCGGACATCGCCGATTTTCAGGCCACATGATAAACAATGTGGATACATGCAAGGCATGATCCACATAAACAATGGCTACAAATGCACTACTACATCACTGAGGGTGATATTGACATGGTCATCAGTGAATGGCCCAATAAATGGAAGAGCCGAACCATCACCCAGGAAGTGCTGGAAAGAACAAGAAAACATGAGGCAGAGCAAGGAGAAACGCAACCTCTAGAAATCCAAGTGCCCAAGAGACCAATAATGGGCCAAGGCAAGTCAACATAAACAGACGAAGGGCCAAATAAGATAGGGACCCAGAAGGGGCAGAAGGAGAGTACACAGTCGACCCAGGAACAGTAGAAATAGGCTGAAGGAGTGTAGGAGACTGCCCCAAATCTTGACACATAAGAATCAGGGGGAAATAAGAGAACAACCAAGAAGGTAGGAGGCACACACAAGAAGGAAAAGGCACAACAAACACCACCAGAGTATAAAATCACAGATGATGACGGGGAAATGATAGCCTGAATAGTCAAGGATTGTCTATCCGAGGACTTCGACCATGTTGCACACCACAGGGATGAGATTCAACAGGGGTTGGCAAGTATATGGAAGCTCATCAAGAATATCGAGGAAAGGCCAACAACAAGCAGCAGGGGAATTGAACCATCAACACCACAAACCGAGGAAAGAGTGGAGATAGAAGAACAAGATCCAGTTCACTCATTACCGCATGAAAAAACAATGGTCTACATCACACCTAGTATGTTGTGCATGGATGAAATCATGGGGCAGACACCCTTGAAGCATTTAAGCCACATCTAATTGGTATTGACGCAGATGCCATCCAGGGAACTACACAAGTTGTAGGTTAGTGTCTACCATTTGGTACAATCTCGTGCACACAGAGACTTAGTTGAATTACAGTGAGCAACAGAGAAGCAGGAGGCGCTGGAAACATTCTGTGAGTAGGCCAAGTCCGAAACTCAGGAGGAAAGAGAACTCAGGAACAAACTGGAACGAAGAGTAGGAGGAATTTTTCACAAGCTTCCAAACACCATGCAGGGGAATGAACTTGCAGTCGAGGAAAAAATTGATCAGATTGCGCAGGCAATCGAGCAATATCAGAAGGAGATTGAGAATATTCGAGAGTAGCTCATACCAACCACGCCACCAGCAGTGAAGAAGCAAAGAAAATAGGAAGCAATAGCGTAGTTTTAGGAGATAGAGCAGTAGGTCAACACAACCACTGACTTGTTTGATAAAGCAGCGCAACTTTGGACCAGCTTGGAGGAGGATCAACAGGTCCAAAAATGGGACATGGAAGAAAAAAGGATCAATGCAACGATCCAAGAACTCAAGCAGAGCCCAGAGACAATACCAAGCCCAGAGCGCGTCAAAGGGACAAAGGATATGAAGAAGTTGAAGGCAAAACTCATCACTACGCAAATGTAGAAACAGGAGCGACAGGTTCAAATGGAGCCACTGCAGGAGCAGGTAGCAGAATTACTGGCACAGGAAGAGGAATCTGAGATACAAATAGCATAGACCTAGGCATAATGTACAGGATTGATCAACGATGAAGTGGCAGTCTAGGTAGTGGACACAATCAAGGAGAAGATTGTGCATGCGCTGACATAGGCAACGGATCTCAAGGAAAAGTTCCAGACGGTCACCAAGGAGATAGAGGAATCTCAGAAGGATTAGGTTGCTCAGGATGAGCCATATGTCAGTGTTGGGGGCCTGCTTGCAACAGGTCGAAGTGGAAAGAAGGATGATCGTGGGGAAAGAAAGCATCAAAAAACTGAAGTAACAGCTGGAAGGAAACACAACACGTGCACATGCAAGAAAGCATGCACAAGGAAAGCGAAAACTGGGAGGAAGAACAACACGTGCCCATGGGAGGAAGACCTAACATCGGTAGGGTTAGGGTTTTGGTAATGTATTGTAAATAGGTGAAGAGACCAAAATGTATAAATTTAGATACATAGGTATCATAGGGGGTTGGGTTTTTTCATTATTATTCCATCATAGATATGTACAATTTGATGCAATATGTAATGTTGCTATGAACTATTTGGTAAGTTGTTGAGCTAGAGGAGAGGAGGGAAGGAATATATCGAGGATTAGATCGCAATATAAGGAGCCTGGTGCGATCTAGTTCGCCTCATATAGATCTTACCCATCTGTGGAGAATTGTAAGTGCACGATGTTATAGATGCACAACTATCATAATAAAATAGCCAAGAGACAAATCTTTCTGGACGTATCCCAGGAGGGGGTGAGCCATAGTAATATATATGTAATGTGATGAATGCATGTATATATTTATTCTCTTTCCAGTAGCTATTTTTTATGCATACTGAATGAATGAGTTATTATATTGCTATGAAATATGGTTGTGCTATTAAGGAAATAAGTTGTTGAAGGTAATGCATAGTCGTGAATAACAGTAGGTTACAATCACAAGTTAGAGTATATGGTTTAGAATACGAATCACATATCTCACGCTCCCAATCCCAGACTGTAATCACATGAGTCTTACAACCACCCATTAAATCTATATCGGGTGAGACTGTGCAGTGCATTCTGTGTGATGGGTTGCCTTCGGGTTTACCAGGAGGGCCGATAGTTTTAGAGGCTTTGTTGGAAACCCGTAAGACATGAACCCTAGGTCAATAACTCAGATGGTATAGTAGAAGTATTAACCAACAATTGTTCTCAACCCATCTTGTTCCTTCTATCAGAAGGAAACTCAAGACAACTTGGTTTGTCATGCCCAGTGGTACTTCGGGCTAACATTATGTAGTTAGACCATGCTCCCACTCATGGGAGTGGTTGATAATTAAACCATTGGTCCTTTATTCAATAACTCCTTTTCTATCCTTGGGATATGAAGGATATTTATTATCCCCATCAAGGTAAATTTGGGGTTATCTGATATAATGAACCCTCTCTTATAGTTTTCACATTCTTTCCTCTAGTGATATCATGGTCAGTACTTTCAAGGCTTCACCCCCATAGTCAGTTATTGGCAAATCAACCAATAATACATTTATAATGTCCACATTCCTTAGCATGTTAATCCTACTTATGATTAATTACAAACTGGGGAAAACAAGGTGTTACAATTACCTCCCCCTTAAAGGAACACCGTCCTCGGTGTTCTTTCTCAAAAACATTTGTCATGCCTTTCTCATTTAGCTGTTTCAGAAATCTTGATCCTTCTTCCTCGGTCAGGCCCTTTTTCAGACCTTTAATCTTGGTCACCTGCTTTCAATAATTCTTGGACAACAAGCACTTTAATCATAGTCTTATGAGAAAACATTGCATAAAAATTTCTAGGAAAATTTCATAATATTAGCACAATAATTATCTGCGCAGTTTGTGGATTTGTATCCACATGGTTTTTTTGTTATCTAGGCTTATTGTTTTTCCTTTTCATACCCATTGGGAACAAGATCCCAATCAATAGTTTACGAGAAATATCAAGGTCTCCTCTTCCTTATGGTCACTCACCCTCCAGGCTTAGGATTAGGCATCCCCTTCTCTGCTATATAGTCCCTTGGGTGATCCATCTTTCCTTGCCAAGATTTTCTCACACAGGAAGAAATGCCCATCGTGTGCTTGATCCCAATATTTTACAAGAACTATTAAGGTCTCCTCTTCCTTGCGTTCACTCACCCTCCAAGCCCAAGTTCAGGCATCCCCTTCTCTGCTATACAGTCCCTCGGGTGATCCATCGTGCCTTGCCAAGGTTTTCTCGCATAAAAAGAATTCTAGAGACTCTATTGAGTCTTACAGTCGAGGTGTCCCTCAGTATTTCTCTATCAAGGCATCCCTTCGGCTTGTGTTACCTCAACACAATATATTTCAGGCAATCATGGCTTATCACAGGGTTCTCATGGCTCAGTCGTAGCCATTTTTCATGCTTTTACAGCTTGACAACCTTCCAACTCAACTAAAGTTAGGGATGAAGTTTACTCTCCTTTTCCCAACTCAATCATAGATAGTGATGAAGGTTACCCTCCTTCTCCCGAGTCATTTTCTATTTCATGCAATCAGATTATACTCTTTCTCACAGTTCTCCCTCGAACCTGAGAGCTCAATTTCTCGTCTCTGCACTCTTCACAGATCTTTCCCTTTTCACCTGTATCACAGGTATACCAAAATTCATGAGACATCATAAATTTTAAATTCAAAAGTTTTCTTGTAAATCAGTCATCCGTGGATTTCCAAATTCCACATTTTGTTTTCATATCTGTTCTGCACAAGAACCAGATTCATAATTATGGGACTTTCCTTCCCATGGAAATTTATCTCAGTAGGAAATTGGTCTTCCTTATGGGTTTACAATGATGCCATATCCAAGGCTCGTTCTTCCTGCAATTCATTCCTCACCTAAACAAATTGTTATTTCTTATGCACATTATATTTTTCGTCACATACTTGTAGTGGCTAACAAACAATTTCAAAATTGTGCACACTAACAATCAGATTTACTTTCTCAAAAAGGAAATACCATTCTTTGTAGTTTGGCTCAACAGGCAATTGGTCTTCCTTATGGGATTACAATACAGTCATATCCAAGACCCATTTCCTCCCTACAATTCATTCTTTATACAGCCAAACAAATTGTTATTCTCTCATGCATCCATGTATATATATCTATATTCAAATCCCTGCATACTAACAGTTCATCACATCTATATAAACATGAAAAGGGAAACCCATTCCTTTCCTATGCCTTATTTTAACATACTAAACCTTTCAAAACGTAATTTAACATTTCAAAGTATTTTTAACAAATCTGCCAATATTCATGGCCACATTCATACCCAATGCACTCTTGCATTGTTTTCAATTTCGTCACTCTTTATGACCAGTTCTTTGCCATGGTGTGTTGGAATTTAACCAACCTTTTCCTCATATGGACTATTCACTTTCATTTACTCTTACAACAGTACCATGCTTCCTGCTATAGGACGATCACGTTCCCAAATCAGTACACATGAAACTCAAAAGTTTCAAATGAATTCCTTTAAGCATTCTTCCTTCATTAATAACCAGGGTGCCAACACTCATCTCCACCCAAATTCGATCTTTCCCTAATACCGTCATAAGGTAAGTAGAAGTATTGAAAGGTCCTCCTTCCTTAATGGGAAATCCATTGTCTGTCCTTTATGCAAACATTCATTTCCTTGAAGAAATTCCATGCAATGTGCTAAATATGAGCACCTTCATTCCCATAGAACCAATCATCATGACCATGGTCTAAGGCAGAGTGATAAATTCTATCTTCCTTGACTGGCCCGGAGGAATTATATTTTCTCTCCATGCGATCGAGAGTTGCAACCTTAGCTCTATTCTTTTCAGGCGCTACCCTTTTAGCTCTTGTTCTCGAGTGCTATGATCCTAGCTAAACCCCTTGTATGCAACTCGACGATGAGGATCCATCTTCCCCCAAATCCAACAGTTGTAAGGGATTGTGGAACCTAAACTAGATTGTAGTTTAATTCTCTTTTTGATCTCCGCAATGATTATGGGTTGTCAATCTTATCGAACGACTGGCGTTTGATCTATTAAATCTGGTGGATCTTGAAATTGATCTAATGAATAAGATCGGTTTCCTTGTGATGAATGGCTCATTTTCACTTTCACTGTCAGTTTCTTGATTAACCTGATTCAATAAGGGTTTTCTCTCGCAATCCTCACAATCTCAATCTGTAGTTGGTCGAAGGGATTTCTACACTCTCTTAGTAAGGGTTTTTGACCTTTTGAGTCAACAGAAAACATTTGATTCAAATGTTGTTGCATCATATAATTAGTCTTCACTACCATAGTTTCACACCTCCAACATTTGGGTTCTTCTTCCTGAATCATACGCTACTTGGGTATCCATGGCATACAACCACCCTTTCAAATTTCGTTCATAACATGAGAAAATAAAATATTTCAGAAGGCATTCTCACCCGAATCCTTTCATACCCTGAGCCACATAAGCATGAACATTTTTATACATGTTCTTGGATGCTATCACTCTCTTTCTGATCTTTACCTCATCAACAATGTTTTAGCGGGATTTTCACAGTCCTGTCAACAATATTTCAACTGCAGTCTTCCCATGGTCACCCTCTTCTTGATGTTTCCCATCATTGGCAATTGTCTTCCTCAATAGCTCCAATTCCTTTCTAGATATAGCATGCATCATCATAGTCACAATTACATTAGTTGTAATATTTAACCAAATGCATGTATCATAACATTCGAATTTATAAAACACCTTGAAAATGTCCTAGCATATCTTCATGTACTTCATCACATTATCCTCAAATGTTTCCACAAGTGCAACACAAATAGATTTCGATTGTATCTTTAGCAATACAATCCTTATCACTATGGTGTCGAAACATTTACTTTTATTAGTAAATCATCTTTCTCATCCAAGAGAAAACATAATACTCAGCAAGGAAAAATTGAGGACTCTCCCCTTCTTCCAACTCTTTCTACACTGTCTAAGACGTTTTAGCCCAGTCGAGTTATCTCTAAGGCCTCAGTACCTTTTCTTAATCATGGCTTCAACCAAGCCTAAATAGTTAAACATACTCACCTATTCATTTAATCATACTCAGGGGGTTTACTTTCCTTTTACCAACTATATTGGTTTCCACAAATGCTCTTTTAATCCTACGACTATGTTAAACAATTTAGGGTTCTTAGAGTGAGGAAAGTGTTCCTCCTTTTCCCCCCTTTACTTATGCAATCTACTTCTTATTATGATCTTTCTGCTCTTTTCCTGAGCAGCCCTGGGTTAGGCTCATCCTAACTCTTAAGATACATCAGCATGCTTTAATAGAGAAATTGTTTTCCCATAATGAATCATGAACCTGTGCATCCTGCACATTACCATTCGACTATCAGAATGGTCAATATTCATTTATTAATCTTCTATTCATTACATGATGTTTTTCAAAATGTAGTCGAGGATTCTGGTGTGTGTGTGTGTGTGTGTGTGTGTGTCTAAGCTTGTGGCTCACTGCTTAATTCTTAGCAGTTATTAAAGTTGTGACTTTGTTTTCCTGAAAGAGTCTTCACACAGTTCCTCCACAGGGAACTCCTTCATCATGCATCTTCCTTATTTCATATCCATCACTATTTGTGATGGCCTTAGCCTTGAGTTATCTTTAGTTGTTTACCAAATATTCCCTTAAGGAATACAAACATGCATCTTTGTCATGTACCCAAATTATGTATCCATACATATTCTGGTTTTTGTTAACTTACATATATGATGTACTTAACCATTTTCATAATCCTAAACCTACATGTAGTGGTCATAGGTATGTTTTGCATCCCACCTACATATCTACTTTTAATATCGGTCAACTCAAGATTGTTCACAATCATTCTCATGTGATTCTCAAAGGCATAATCATTTGCCTCTTATTATTACAACAGAGCATCCTTTCTCATTTACTCTTTCATTTATTTGTACTGGCTTTTCCTAGGGAGATGGATCACATTCACCTTTAGCTATCATTCAAAACAGAACTTTCATGACTCTTCAGAATGGAGTCAACCATGTATCCATCATATTCATTCAATCTTGGAAAGTGTTATGCTTGCCTCACATTTCACTCGTCAGGGAAACCATATTGGGCTTTTATTATACTTATACTCTTACATCATACATGTGCATCACTTGCACATTTAATATCATTCGTACCTAACTGGTATTAATATCAGGCTTCATATCAAGAAGCTTCACAATGCATTAAATCCATGCACTCAAGAATACACACAACTAAGTATTCATCATACTAGCTTATTTTTATCATTAGTGTTCTTTTAGTTAGAGATTACATTCGCTTACATGACTAATCTCACAATTATAACTCATATCAATGTTTCCTTCTTTTTATGGCAATAACCAACCAGGGTCACTTTCCCTTTTATACTATAACAACTGGCAAGAAAAACCTTCTTGCCTCAATTTCTATAGGACTGACCCATCTCACCTTTCCCTTGGTCATGAGGAGTTGTATACTCAGAGTTTAATATAAAGCAGTAATTATACTGCCAAGGATCCTACCTGATCCTATCAGTTTTCTTTAATCCCACAAAGGTATTAACCATTATATAACCAGCCATCATCAATGCCTAATGTTCCAACTACCCATGCTTAGAAGCAATGTTGCGAACACCAGGTCATCCATTCTTCAGGTATCAGTTGTCCTTGACAGAACCCTGCCACCTTCAAATATCCACATTGAAGTCTAATTATAAATGTTAATTAGCATATCCGTACTCCGATAAGAGTTATTATTACTTTGACAAAGGCCTAAAGAAATTATTCTGCTGAAATTCAACAAGAATTCCCAAAATCACAAGTTCAGCCTGCAGTCCTTCTCCTCAAGGAGTGAATACAGATAGCAATACCTCCTAACGTGACTCGTACATGAGCCCAAGCAGGCCAAGTGTTGAAACCATGCTCTGATACCAATTTGTAACACACCCACGATGGGGCATAAAAAAAAAACACTTTTCCTTAACTCTCTCTAGGTTTCCTCTTCTTCAATTGCAGGTTCTTCCAAACCCACAGGCTCTTTTCTGGCTCGTTTGAAGGGTTTAGGAAACAGGTGCTATCTCTCCATGCTAACCCCTTTCAAATCTTTCGAAGTCTGATTTCTTGAACTCCTGGATCTGCTGCCACCTGTCAACTTTGACGATGAATGGTTCTGATGGCTTCAGAACTTGTCTCATGCACTTTTCTTGGGATCCAATGAATGTTGGTCCACGCACTCATATCTAATGGCTCATATATGTTCTCATGAATCAGAATTTCATGTTTCGTGACTTTGGAAAAAAACCTCCTCCGTTCTCCAGACTCCCGAGTTATGATTTCCCGAAGTCTCTTTCCCAACGATATGAATCAACAGTTCGATCTTTCCTTAGATCGATGACTCACTCTCTCTTCTGAGATTTAGAGTGTTGAATAACTCTCGTCCCTTATCCTCCTCACAGTTTTACTGGATCTAATGGCACATGGTTATCGATGCTTCTCCCTCTAGGGATTTCTACCGTCCGTCCAGGATTTCAATGCATCTTTGCCAAATAACTTGGCATCGTCCCATTTGATCTTTTGATTTCCACGAGATGACTTCAACCCTCGCTCCTCCTTTGAGTTCTTCCAGGACTCTATCCTTCTTAAGATTTCGCCTTCTTCCTGAATTGAAAGATATCAGATGTTTCAAAGGTTTCAACCTTTGATTTACTTCCCGTGAGCCATGATGTATGGGTCTCGACTTCTTCTTTCCCTCTTGAGATTACGAACTAGAAACAAGTTCACCTCTTGGACCTCATCTTCGCTTCTGAAAAGTGATTTTCCTTTTTGAGCTTGGTCCTTGGGGAATTTTCAATTCCCACATACTCCTTGCGTTAATCTACTCACATCGGATCGACGGTCCATGACCTTCCTCGGTCTAATGGTGCAGATCACATCGCAACTTCTGGTTTCAAAAGTTTAGTCATGCCAACGTGCGATTCTCCCGATGTGTGAACTCTGATTTTGCCAGTTCGATGGTCAAGGAGGGTCCTGATAGATCCTTTGATCTACGGTCTATGTCACATCGCTACTTCAGGTTTCAGAGGTTTAGATGCACCAATGCACAATTCTTTTGTTGCGAGAACTCCGAACTCATAGATATGACGGTCAAGTCAGGTCCCGATAGATCCATAGATCCACAGTCGAGGTTATTTCGTGTCTTTAGATTTCAGAATACTTTGTCGCTCTTAACATGTGAATCTCCCAATGTGCGAACTTTCGAAGACTGAAGTGGTCGAGGCATTAATGCCTACTCTCCTTTTTCAAATCCAGTGGTTGTGACAAACCTTGGAGCCTCCCGAATGGGTCTCATCCATTCATCTTCCAAACAAAAGGATATTCCTTTTCGATACCAGAATCTCACTATCCTTCATGTGCTTTGTTAGCTCTGAAAGGCTTAAGAGATTTTCACTCTTTCTCTTGAACTTAACACTTGGAATAAATCTTCCGTGTACCCCTTGTTCCCATTCATCGAGTCTATAACTTAAGAGGTTCTTGACCTCTTCCTGCCTTACAGAGACTCCATGCATATTCGCACTATCTCTCCTAAGCTTAACAGGCTCCATCCTCCAAGGGACTTAGAATGATTAGGAGGGTTGACATGCATACATGAGACTGTACCTAAGGTCGACGAACTCACAGTTTTTGGTTCTAGCTTAATCCACCATAGGACGCAAGCATCTACAAGTATGAAAGCACGTCCAATTCATACAATTTCCTACTTTCCTAATTATACAGTCAAACATACACAAAAAGGGTACAGTATAAATCATTAAGAAAACATAACCATCCATGCAACATTCATAGGATATCCATCTTTAATTAACAGTACCACATAAATACAAAAGATATATGATTACTTATCTATTACAGGTGGTGTCTTTCCTTCCACCCGAGCATAGGCTTAGAGGCATTCAGTCTTAGCACTCTGGCCACCCCTGTGCCAAGCCATGATATCACCAAGGAACTCTCGCAGTTCTCAAGGATTTTTTCTCTACTTCAGTTTTTGTTCCAGTTCTGTTCTCTAGAAACTTTAAGATATTTTCTCTCTCTATTGTGGCCCTGCCGCAGTTTATCAAATGCTCACTCAACATCAAGCTCACAACCTTATGTTCATCATCCACTGGGGGCTCTGCACATTTTCCTTACTCATTTTTTATTATATCTTTTCCCCGAGATGGTTCTCGACCCATCCCGTTCCTCCTATGAGAAGGAAACTCGAGACAGCTTGGTCTGTCATGCCCAATGGTACTTCGGGATGACATTCTGTAGTTAGACCATGTTCCCATTCATGGGAGTGGTTGATAATTCAACCACTGGTCCTTTCTTCATTAACTGTTTTTCTCTCCTTGGGATCCAAAGGAGATTTATTATCCCCATAAGGGAAATTCGGGGTTATTTGATATAATGAACCCTCTCTTAGAGTTTTTGCATTCTTTCCTCTAGTGATATCATGGCCACTACTTTCAAGGCTTCACCCCCATAGTCACTTATTGGCAACTCAAACAATAATACATTTATACTGTCCACATGCCTTAGCATGGTAATACTATTTATGATTAATTACAAACTGGGGGAAACAAGGTGTTACAAGAGGTTACCATTACAGGAATAGAGATTGGTATGGATTTGAGAGGCGCATTCTAAGGCATGTTCGCAAATTTTCAAAGCATTTACATGTGAAACTCCAACAAACACTGCCTAGTTCCATCCCCGTGAAAACAGGCCCTGCACCTAAGAACCTAAATCTACAAAGATTTATTGATCGAATAAATTAAGATAATTCAATATTTAAAATAAAATAAAAATTCAATATTTACAATAAAATAAAACAATAGAAACAAAGAGATGGCTCATGGCCAAACACGTCATGACTCATAATACCAATAAAAACATGTAGCATAGCGTAGACATGCAACTGAATAAATTAATAGCCAACTGGTGGGATGAGAGCATAATTGGCTGCATGGAGACTACGTTGCAGCGAACATCCCTACCTCCAACACCGTCAACTCACTCCAGGAGGAGTCTATTAACTCGTTGAAACTCTACATGAAACAGGTTTTAGAATTTCATTTTTAATCTGAAACCCCAAGATCCCCTCAAGAAATCAATTATAGGAGTGTAGCACTAAAATCAAAACTACTAACGGAGTGCAGGGAACTAACGGTGGGGGGACCTGAGTAGTTGTAATTCAATAAGTAATCAAGATCTATACTTGATGAAAAGATCAAATGATTTTTGAAACGGGGCGGAGGAGATTCACCTACCTACCATTCCCTCCAGCTCCTCGAGAGGGTAAACTACGGGTGCTATGCAATTGCTCATTCAACCCGATCTACTACTACTTTTTCCCGTCTACTACTGCTTCGAGCTTATTCACATGTTATAGTATGTTGCTTTCTCTCAATACATGTTCCATCTTGACCCCGAAAATGACTCCTGTAATTTTGGCTTTCAGAACTGCAGTGATATCGGCGAAAAATAGCAACTAAGGAGGTGGAGGATTTACTTCTTCTAGGTTTGTAAATATCGGCGAAGTTTGTATAATGCAACAATGACTATCAAGATTACACTCCATGCACAGATCCACGGGTATTTGTTTTGTGATAGATTGTATTTGTTTTGTGATAGATTGTGCTGTAAATATTTTACATACGCTTGAAGTAGTACTTGCCGCGCAATGGGCGTTTTTGAGGCAGCAGGAAGATTGTGCCTAATTGTGGGAGATTATTGGAATATTGAAATCAAGACGTGACACACCTCAAACGTGTTGACTCGTATCATGTGTGAGGGATACAATGGTGCTTCTAAATGGTAAATATTTGGTTTAAATCATACAACAAAGAGCTTACCACTCCCAAATGCACTCCTGAGCAGGAGAAATAAAAGGAAGTCTCTTGATCTGAGCGCCAAAGCCTCTTGACCTGAGTGTTGACCTGACCGTACCTGAGCGTCTTGAGTGGAGGAAAGACTCAAAAGTTGAAGGAAGCTTCTCAATTTGCTCCTCCAACTGAGTAATATAAATTTGATTTACTCCTTCGGCTGAGTAATTTGAATCTGAATACATAAGATGATATAGCATGTATGATCAGAATAAAGATTCAGACATAGAGTGTGCGACTGTTGATTTCTAAGGTGAGTTACTTCCAATTAAAAAATGGTTTTCTACATAATTTTATGCATAGGCGGTGGCCGCTACATGGGTCTGTTAAGGCGAGTTTCTTCCAATTCAGAAATGGTTTTCTGCATAATTTTATTCATAGGCGGTGGCCGCTACATGGTTCTATTAACACCATCTCTTTTGAAGGGGGCGTTGGATAGACGGTGGCAACATTTGTTAGAATAGACCCCGACATATAGACAGTGGCTGACATAGACGTGGCCACATTTGCTGACATTGAAATGAATAAGTATTAATCTATTCAATGAATAATTCATTAAATGAATAAGTATTAATGCTTAAAACTTAGGTTATAATGAAGAATCACATTGTTTTGGCTGTAAGATCAATGAAAAAAAAATTAGGTTATCTAAGGTTAACCTAGCAATAAGACTATGAGCTGAGGCAATAAGACTTATATCTGCATAGTCGATCAATAGTATGTTTGAGAAAATAAATTTAAATATTAAAAAAAAAAAAAAAATTTAATAGTATGATCTGCATAGTCAATCAATAGTATGTTTGAGAAAATAAATTTAAATATTTAAAAAAATATAAAAATTTAATAGTATGTTTGAGAAAATAAATTTAATTTTTTTCAAAAAATAATTTTTTTTCTTTCCTAAATACAAATTTGGATGGTTAAACAAATATTTTGGAATCAAACTAAATTAATTGATAATCAACATTATATCGAATGCTAAAGTCCCTACTTACTTTCTGCACGAACTAATAAAATATTTTCCATGAAAAGTATGTACCACAAGCATGTATGTTTTGATGACCTCTTATAAACAATAATTTATTAGTCTCATTTAAACTATGGATATATTCTTCTTCTTTTTCATGAAGAGCAAATTTTATCTAGTGGATTTTATTTATGGGTAAAGAGCTTAAGCAAAGAAGATGGGAGGTTAATCATTGACATGTGTTTAGAAAAAATTTTAAAAATAATATATTTAAATGATTTTCTTTTTCTTTCGAATAATAATAATAATCATTCGAATTTCTTTTTCTTTGCAGTGACAGGGTAGTCTTATTACAGAAACAAGAGGATTTACCTTTGGTTTTTACTCATTTGGGGTGGATTTCATCTGGATGGATGATGAGGGGTCACATGGATGATGAGGGGTCACATGGGAAGGGGCTCTACATTGAAGTTAGTCTTATTACAGAAACAAGAGGATTTACCTTTGGTTTTTACTCATTTGGGGTGGATTTCATCTGGATGGATGATGAGGGGTCACATGGATGATGAGGGGTCACATGGGAAGGGGCTCTACATTGAAGTTAGGTTTTTTTTCAATGGATTAAGACAGGGTCACATGATAAGGGGTTATGCATTATCTATTTACTTTGATTTCGGCTCTGTTATGGCTCTTGGAAGACCAAAAGTCGAGTTCCTATTACACGATAAAGAGGCGGGGCTTTAAGAAAGTTGGCCATCCATGGTAGCTCGTTATTCCTCAACTTTGGAATATTAGGGATGGAGTGGAGGCCATCCATTTTTTTTTTAATTATTTTAATTAATGTAACTAGAGGCCATCGAATTTTTAGTATTTTAATTAATGTAAAGACTCTTTTAAAGTTCTTGTAATTTTGTAAAAGAAAATGGAAGTTGTGAACTGTTAATTTTTGAAAAAAAAATGAATGCAAGTTGTGAATTGTTAATTTTGTAAGAAAATGAATGAAAGTTGTGAAGTGTTAATTTTTTTAAGTTGTAAAGTGTCATGGTTGTTTACAATATGATAGTGGTATTGCTTTGAGAATTCCATTTGTATCGATTTTCAACTCTCTTCAATATTTATTAATAATAGGATGATTTATTTTTTAACTCCTCAATATTTATTAATAATATGATTTATTTTTTATTTATGTAAAAGTGACCAACAATAGAGGGTGTCCAACTTAATTATTGGAAAAGGAGTCAAATTATATGAAATCTTGGACATGGAGAAGGGTGAGGACCAAAATGGACAATAGAAAAATAGAAATTAATAATTAATCAATACATTATAATCAATATATAGAAAAATTAAATTTATGCATTATGTGCATAAATGGGGATCCCTATTGACACATATTGATCATGGTATTGCTTGGGCTTCTTCCACAACACCCCTTCTACTCTATTGTATAGGAGTGGTTCTCTACCTTTCACAGACTCACTATATTCACGTTTTCTACACCTGTGGGCTTGGATGATCCACTAACAGAGGTGAGCTAGCTGCTTTAAAAACGCTATTATTTATTGCCTAGGACAAAAGAGTCAAGAAACTACAGGTGTTTGGACACTCCAAATTGATCATTGGTTATGCTAACTCAAGAGTGAATATTTCAATTGAAAATCTAATAAATATTTTGACTGAGAATCTAATAGATGCGTCAATTTTGGATCCACTAACAGAGGTGAGCTAATTGCTTTAAAAACGCTATTATTTATTTCCTGGGACAAAAGAGTCAAGAAACTACAGGTGTTTGGACACTCCAAATTGGTCATTGGTTAGGCTAACTCAAGAGTGAATATTTCAATTGAAAATCTAATAAATATTTTGACTGAGAATCTAATAGATGTGTCAATTCTACATGGAATTGAACACAATAGTAGGAAATATATCCAAGGAACCTTTATGAATTTGTAGACAGTGAAGAATATAATGATACAAAATTCACACTATTGCGATAAAATGAAGGAAGTTAATGATGTAAACAGTAGTATTAGTTTTTATTTTTGAATTTTGAATTTGTAAATAGTGAAGAATCTAATTCTATGGAACTCTCACTATAAGGATTAAATGAAGAAATTTAATGATGTAAACAATAGTCTTAGTTTTGATTTTTGAATTTGTAGAGAGTGGAGAATCTAATACTATGGAATTCACACTATAAGGATAAACTGAAGGAAGTTAATGATGTAAACATTAGTCTTAATTTTGATTTTTGAATTTGTAAGTTAGAAAGTGGCAGGCACTATAGGAAGTTTTTGAAATTATAAGAAATGTTGGTAGATATAGAATGACAAAAAATGAATGATTCCCCTTTTATGATGGGTAGACACATGTATATTCAACCCATGAATATAAGAATTTTTCCAAGAAAAAAAATATAAACAAATTAAATCCAAATCTTAAATAGATATAAAATGATAAATCAACACATTGTAATAAATATATAAACAAATCCATTTACACTATATACTTTGATTTATATATTATGTATTTTATAAATCCGTCCCAAGTACATTATTTCAACATTTGATTACATCAAACGTGTTTTATAAGGGATGATTCCTTGATAGGTCTTTGTAGTCTATATGAAGCCTATAACATAAGGCCATGTATCGTAATCTTTACACTAGACCTGCCACCTATCTGCAGTGTGCAGTGTTTTCTACGGCTAATTTCATTTTTACCATTTAATGATTTACTGGACATCATCGTCATTGTCTCCATTGACACACTAAACAATGCATTGTATTTCATCTATTAATGAGTATATGAACACCATTTCCATTGTCTCCATCGACACAGTGAACAATGTTATGTATTGCATCCGTTAATGGGTAGATGAACATCACTACCAGTGTCTCCATCGACACAGTGGGAAATGAAATGTATTGTCATTGTTAATGCATAGAGTGACATGTATATGGATTTTCCTTTATCAGTCCATAATTTTCAACAATCAAGTTGTTCCCTCAATAATGGAGTTTTGTATCAATGGAATGGCCCCAAAATTTGGACTCCATAGCCCTCGAGTGTTTTGAAAATGGTAAGAGATCTATTCCTTTTCACGAATTCAGTAAGAGCTCTCTTCCTTTTCATGAAGTCATTTTGAGTCATAAATTTTCCTCGATGGATGCATCCCCCACGCTTCAAATATGTGAGCAAAAAACTAAATCAACCCTGGTTGAGGAGGAAAACCTCGAATTGCAATACACAAATAACTAAGGAAAGGAAGACACCTTGCGAGAATCGCCACGTCAAGGCACTTCTTGATCCCCTCCTTCAAAATTTTGATATTTTTCCTCCACATTACCTCTTGTGCTTTCTCAATTCATTGAATTTCCTCCTCATAGAGGGGGATAGGGAGGGCAATGAAAAATAACTTAATCTCCTCCAGGAGCTCTCGCAGGATGTCAATGTCCTGTAGCTACATGGTGCCGCTGTGGAGATAATTCAAAACAAAAAATGAACCTCTCCCCGTCCCTGTCAATTACGATGATGAAATTCTTGTTATTCTTATCATCCTTTCCCAAGTGGCGGAGAACCAGGGTGGGAGTTATGGACTTCCAGTCCACACAGACTGTCTATTGTGATGTTTCCAAAACTGAATGCATCATTTTGGAAAAGGTAGCATGCATCATTGAATGCATTGATTTTCCCGATCAAATTCTAATTCTACAGTTCCTGTGTTTTAGACGGAGTAAATGTGATTCAAACCGAGAATGAATGATGGAGAGTGTTTTGACCCTATGCTCGACATGTGACCATCCTGAGAAGGAATTAAGAGCTAAGTATTACATATTTGTTTAACCCTCCAACAAGCATCGGGAATACTCTTTTTCTTTTTGGAAAATTTATGGCCCAAAAAGCAGTTGAAATACTCTTTTTCTTTTTCTTTTTGGCAAATTGAGCAATAAGTCATGAATAATGAGTTTATTTTGGAGCTTACTATTCATGAGTTTAAGAAAACAATGTTATGGCTTTTAGGAGAGTTTATTTTGTACCTTACAATTATGACTTTTTCTGCTCACAACTTAAGCAAACAATGTTTTGGCTTTTAAGAAATACCACATCAACAACTACTAGTAGATTGTGCACTTTATATCAATATTATTGATATTGTAGACTCTATCTTGTAGGGTGGATTAATAAGAAATGCAACTTTAATATTTTTACATGTTTCTTCTTCCTCTTCAATTTTTCTTTGGAAAATTTGGTTACAAACTTCCTCAATATAGATTCAACAACCAAGAACAATGTCTCTCTCCAAGGGATAACTAACAAAGAAAAATATCCTTCTCAAACCCTTGATTAGGGAAGAGCAACACACCACATAACCAACATATACCCGAGAAGTAGACCAAGATTCTCCACAACGTGGCCTTCTAGTTGCAATAGCATCTCCCTCTAAGCCTTGCACACTTTCTCTTCTTAGCTATAGATCTTGTGTGTTGTATGTCTTCAAATAAGGCACTAGCCTCCCTTATAAATAGTAGTTTGGCCAACCTAAAATTAGATCTCGGTCGACCTGTTAGATTTTAATAACAAACATAAATTAGCAAATGTCTCATGCTTCTGACTACACCTTATCAACAAGTGTCGAATGCGAGTTTATTATTATGTTTGCAATGTGATAATTATTCAATAAGAATTTTAAGTTAACATTGAAGTGTCTTAATAAACATTGGATTTGGATATGTTAGGAGAAGGTGAAACCAATTATATCTACATAAAATTATATGATCTTTAAACAATGACACCACCCCAATTCACTTTGATGTTTCATTTTCCCTGCTTTAGGGGTATGCTAGTTAAAAGATATACTAAGCCCTTTTTATTAGATAGATGTTCTATTTCCCTATTTAAAAAATATACTAATTACGCGAAGGTTTCTTTCTAGAGGAGTTCGTCGTCTGTCGTCCACGAATTAGAACCCACCATCTGTATTAAATTTGATGTACAACACTTCTTCTTCCATGGCCATGCGATGTATGTTCTCTCACTTCAATTCACAGACTCCACTTCATGACTCCACACCCAACTGACTCCATAGTGGCCATGTGATGTATGTGCTCTCATTTCACCTCACCGACTCCACTTCACCAACTCCACACCACTAGATATACTGCAACACTAGATACACTGGCCATATTCGTTTTCCTCAACGAATTCTTGCCCCCTAACCTAGCGATTTCTTCTCTCTCTTATAATTCTTCCCCATCGATCCCCTCCCTTGCAATGAATGTCTGAAGTACAACTAGAACTGTTTTATGTTCCAACACTCAACGAGATCTTCCTGGAATCACCAAGATCACGTTGCCTTGTCATCACACCCAGTTGTATTTCTGTGGATTCATCATCTCTTTGTTTGTCTTATTTCCTTTTTCCACAATGGCTCCAAACAAAATTATAAATCAGGTAAGCAAGCAAAATGTGGAGGTTTCTATTGGGTGTGAAGGCAGTCTGTCGTTCCCATTTTCACCTTTCTCTGAATGAACGAAAGATCACAAACCAGGTGACATGCATCTGTAAAATGAAGTCTCAATCTCAATCATGGACAAGACTCTAGATTTAGTAGCAAATTAATAATTCAAACAAAATTGGAAACATAATTTTTTTGGGGTTGTGCAGAATAGCTAATGAACCAAGGATGCTCCTGCATCACATTAGGAGAATGTTACAATACAAATTACTTCACAAAATTATCAGTAAGCCACAACAATCCTGCCAGCCTCCACTTCTTTAATGGCAAGAAAGAAAACATAGACATGTTCTTACCTACATCGACATCTCTGATGAGTTGAATGCCAGCCGACAAACGCTATCAAAAGCAAGGAAGGAACTGTTTTAATCTGTAGCAGATGGACTGTGTAGCATAAACGACAAAGGCCTCTCTGGGATTTCAGGAATCTCAACCACTCCATCCAGAATTTTCACGCCTTCCACCATTCGAGGTATGAATGCCACCATAACATGCGGGCACAAAATACCCACCAAAGAAAATCTCTCCATCTCGCGAAAAAAAAATCATCAGTCTCCAGTATACAAAAATCAGGAAACCAAACCAGGATCTTGGGAAAATACCCACCTTGTTTCTCAACCAGATGTATTGTTCAATATGCAAAGGTGGTTTCTGACGAGCCTCTGGTATGGATGCAATATGTCAATAACCAACTCAACGTGTGATCACGACATAGTTGCTAAGAAATGGTTTCCGACAAGTCTCAGTATGGACGCAATATGTCAATAACCATCACAATGTGTAATGACGACATAGTTGTTCAATCAAATGTGGTGCTTGCAATTCCATTAATCGATGACCATCATTTATTATGAATGTTGACCAAGCTGGGAATAGGCCATGGATATTTGTTTGCCAGTATGTTAGAAATGGTCATTAAAATGGTTTATGAGCTTATGTGCTTACTATACATCTACGGTATTTAAAATTTTGCATATGTATTTTATATAAAATTAAAAATATAACATTTATATAAAAGTATTGTTGTAGCATGATTACATTAATTAAAATTATATATTTATATATTCATATTTCTATAAATTATAAATTTTAATTTTATTGATATTACAATTAAAATAAATCCATTTTAAATGAATTTGATGTATTTGAACATGAATATAAAGATATAATATTATTAAAAAAACTTAAAACTATTTTATTTTTCACTATATCTTATTAATTTTTTTATAAAATTTAAATAATTTCAATATTATTAAAATTGTATTTATGTTACATAAATAATCATTTTATTCATTTAAGTTAAATTTTATTTTAAATTATAATTTATCACAAATAAAAATACAATTTAATTGATTTTAATGGAATAGAGCCATTTCTACTTATATATATATATATATATATATATATATATATATATATATATATTTATTTATTTATTTATTTATTTGTCATATATTGTCATCATTAAGATATGAGCACTATATATTTGTCATATATTGTCGTCATTAAGACAAAGACTGCTGGTTGTTTATCATTGGACTTCTCCAATCAATACATACATTATGAATCATTTGGTCCAGAAGTGGCAGAGCAGGCCCTCTCTGAAGTTGATCTTGTGAGCAACTCCTGCTTTCTCAATCATCGGTGTTCCATATTCCGACGGCATGAAATACTCTATTTCTTTCTGAAATTGAGTACTTGATTCTATAGTTGCTTTCCCTTTTTCTTCTTAATCTCTAAAATCATTTTTTAGATCTCTATCAGTCCTAAACAATCATGAATATCTGGAAAAAATATTCACGTAGGGGAAGAATAAGAAGACCCAACACTAACATATGAGCCTCACTATAAAATAAAATAGAATGAATAAGTGTAGTCATGATTGTGTACCCACGTGACCTCATTTCAAAATACTATGAGAAGGATCATGTAAGAGCATAGGACTGGATGGAACCTACTTGGTACATAGGATTAGTCTTCCATCAGTGCACCATCAACGAAACCATTGGAAGGAATTGAATGATAGTTTCACTTAATCTAATGTAGGTAAAAACAAGTTCCACAACATATTTTTTGCTTTCTTTTTTATTTAAAAAAGTATGTTTCATATAAGGTTCTAGATTATTACATCAATATGTATATTTTAGGAGTGAGAAGTCTCCAAGCCTTCTGATGAAAATTTTTGTGCAACTCTTTCTCATAAAGAAACTGTTACGATCTACTTGTTTTCCCCTATATTTAATCTCATTATGAAACCTAAATTGGCATATATTTTTTATATCCTACCATTATTAATTTAATGTCTCGGGTCTTTCTTTCGTGCAGGTTCAAGTAGTATCATTGAAAGACGTTGCTAGGTCATTTCTAGGTGAATGAAAAGAATCAACAAAGTTAAAATGTAAAAAATACATGCTCTCTTCCTTGAGATTATTTCTTAGAAGTTTTCAAATGATCAAACCCAATTATTTTACTTTGTTTCCCATCTCATTTTTGTTTCCAAATTAATGTTATTATATAACATTGCAAACGTCCTCTCATCATTGAATATCATAGAAAAGGTAAATAACTTCTTCACACAAGATGTGCTCTGAAAAAAATATTATGTTGAAATATAAATATTTTGAGAAGGAACATGGGACACCGATTATGGTAGATTCTTCCTCAATTGGTATTCGAAGATGCTACTTGCTCATGGTGACTGAATTCTAAGTGCTGCAGAGGGCATTTTCAGGGGAAGCGGTGCAAAATTATCTGGAAAATTTACAGGGATCCACTGGCACTATGGCTAAAAATTTCACGGAGCTGACTACAGGGCATTATAACATTAGACAAAGTGATGGGTATCTTCCCATTGCTCATTTTTTTAAGAAACACAGAGTTGTTCTCAACTTCAACTGCTTTGAGATGAAATATCGGGAGCAACCACAACATGCATGGTACAGTCCAGAGGGGATTTTGAGGAAGGTTACAGAGGCTACCAGCAAAATAAGTGTGGACCTTGCTGGAGAGAATGTGTTGTAGAGGTTCGATGGAAGTGTGTACGCCCAAATCATACACAATTCAAACTTCAAACTGCATGGTACTAAGGATAACAAGTCCCAGAAGTGTTCTTTCACGTTTCTGAGGATGAACAAGCAAATGTTTTAGAGAGAAAATTGGCATCGCTTCATGTGGCTTGTTTGTAAGGAAACAAAGGGTTGACAAGATGATCATCGGCAGGCCCAGATCATAGGCGAGCGAGGTGAAGTTCTTGTGGGTTCTGTGAAGGTTGTCGAATGCCAGATCGAAGGTGTTATCATCGATCCTTGACTTTCTGCCTGAGGGATTCCA